>JAIGNY010003567.1:427500-607500 GCA_020152595.1 Chiridota heheva
CTTGTTATGTAATCCTGACAGCAAAATTTTGCAAGCTCTTCTAGAACTAAAATGTACTTGTAATGAAGCTGTTCTTGTAAAATGTACTTGCTGTTCCTTACAACTTGTAATCAAGTCTAGTCCATAGCACTGCTCTTGAGAAGTTCCATGATCCATGTGAATTCCACCCAAATGTCCAACCTTGTACACAGTGCTGTGAAAGCTTGTGAGATGAAAATAAATAAATAATATGCATATATTATATATATATATATATATATATATATATATATATATATATATATATATATATATATATATATATATATATATATATATATATATATATATACTTTTAAACTGTTCATCAATTGTACAGAGGTTCCAGATCCTTGTGAATCCAACCCATGTCTGAACAACGCCACCTGTTCCAGTAACCTGACGGACTACATGTGTCGCTGCCCAGATGGATATGAGGGAATTAATTGTGAAACTGGTAACATTTTGAACGTTTACTCCTTTATAAACTTGTTTCCATGTCTTTTTTGCAATTAAAACGTGTTTCTTTTTTCCTTTTTTTTTGGCTGCACAGTTCTGTGTACAGTTCACTTGTGTACCCAATGTATATGGGCGTTTGTGGTTTGCCTTTAACATACTATTTACATTCTGTTAAAGATCAATAGAAAGCTAACATTAACTTGAGCTGTAACTGGAAAAAATATGCTATACACCATGGAAATCTACTTCATATTATATCTTACCTTCTATGCTATAAATATGCAATCGGGTATCCGAGACCTGATTCACCGCACAATACAACCCAAACAAATAGCCTCTCCTTTGGGTCACGCAATGCATCATGTACACACAGTACCTCATTTCTTTTTAGCGCTATACAGGAAAGCTGTCCATCGCTATGGGCTCAGTAATTTCTTGTCTGAAATTTATGTTTTTCTACCACAAAAGAGTCCAAAGTCAGGGTTGGAAAAATACAAAATAAGTCACTGGCCAATCATTTATACAACTTGCCGAGTAAACATGACAAAACCAGTATTTGCAATCGCCAAGTATTTTCAACTCCTAGCCAACAGTTTCAACTGAAATTTGAAAATTTTCACGTAACTATTATGCCTCTGTATTGCCCTTTTCCTGGGCCTGAATTCATGACCGTACATACGTAAGAACAAATCGAGTCATCTCTTACACACGATCAAACAAAGAAGGTACTAGAAATTGGTTTGAAAACAAATAAAATTAACATGCACATACTTTTTTCCAACCCTGTCTACAGTTTTTTCTTAAAGAGTTTTCTAATACTCATTCCTGCCACAGGTTTGGTGTTTTTTGGAACCATTTCTGTTCGTACCTGAAGCATTACGTGAGCAAATAAAATCAACATGCACGTACTTGCTTTGTTTTGATTGGAACAATTTATTTTGAATACCAAAACAAGATTTTCACTCACCAGGACTCAATTAAGTGTGGCGAGTACCACAGTATATTATAATAATTATCCTCGCCACAATTATTTTTTGCGAGTAGGCGAGTGGTTTTTTCAACCCTGTCTACACTTCTTTCTTAAAGAGTTAGACTTTTCTAATAATCATTCCTGCAAAAGGTTTGGTGTTTTTTGGAACCATTTTGTACCTGAAGCATTGTATGAGCCGTAAAGAGGGGTGGGATGGGGGTAGCTTTTGTTTTGGTTGCATTGTGCGGTGAATCAGGTCTATGAGACAGGATAACATATTTATAGCATACTAGATAAGCATAATTTTTGTAAATACCCGCCGCTATCCAGCGAGTAAATTGATCAGTTTCATCAAAATCGGTATTTTTCTGTAACTGCTGCCAAATTTTACCCAAATTTCAGGTAATTTTATTAATTTTTTCTTCAACTTATATCATTTTTATTTTAGTTTTGTTCAGTTTTGTGTTAATCATTTTCCAATTTGACATTACAACTGGGAAGGTGAAACACTCTCAGGGGGAAGTTTACCCCTTTCCCCTGCTTCCTACATCTAGATATAGGTCAAAATGCAGTATTATGTATCAATTCATATGAATTTTATTCACTCATGATTTTGCCAGAACTCACAATTATGCATACATATCTTCATCCTATAAAATACAGCATTATGTATCTGTGTAAATCGTATTCATTTATAATTTTGCAATATCTCATCCATATATGCATTCTCATCTTACCTCTTACGTCATTTTCTCAATATTATGCATCATTTATCTATAATTATATGTCATATTTTCCCATCTCTTATAATCATTCATAAATCATTCATATTCCCAGAAAACATTTGCATATTTTTAACTCCATGCATGAACAATGGCACTTGCACAAGTGATGGTGACACATACGTCTGTGCTTGTCCCGAGGGATACACAGGATCTAATTGTGAGCTCGGTAGGTGCCAATGCTTTGGAAGGGGGTGGAATGAGAAGGGAGGGTGAGGGGGTTTGTGTAAGTCTGAATACAAAGAATTTTGAAAGAAAATCAGATCCAACTATTAATGGTACCTTCTTATGATATGGAATAAAGTTATGTGGACGCATAGAGGCAGCGTTAACTCTATTAAGAATCTAGTAAAAACCATGGAAGGAGCATAATATTTTATTCAAATTATTTTAATAAATTGAATAAAGTTATCATGAATTAATTATTCAATCAGTAGTATTTATTCAGCACAAAATCAAGAAAAGTTTGCTCTGAAAAGCCGATAAAAGAGGAATATTGTGAACCGATTTTTATAAGTGAAAAGAAGAATACAGCATTTTGGATGTTGTGTGGGATTTCATTCCAATTGTTAGGACGACACCAATAGACATATATTTATTAAGCACCAAATCCAGAAAAAGTTACTCTAGTGCTGAGTAAAGAGTAAGATTTCAACCGATTTTGAAAAGTAAAAAGAAAAAAAACAGCATTTCGGATGTTGTGTGGGATTTCATTCCATTTGTTAGGACCAAACCAATAGACATATAATTATTAAGCACCAAATCAAGAAAAAGTTACTCTAGTGCTGAGTAAAGAGTAACATTTTAACTGATTTTGAAAAGTAAAAAGAAAAAAAACAGCATTTGGGATGTTGTGTGGGATTTCATTCCATTTATCAGGACCAAACCAATAGACATATATTTATTAAGCACCAAATCAAGAAAAACTTACTTTAATGCTAAGTAAAGAGTAACATTTCAACCGATTTTGAAAAGTAAAAAAAAAAAACAGCATTTCGGATGTAGTGTGGGATTTCAGTCCATTTGTTAGGACCAAACCAATAGACATATCCATCGGGAAACAAAACATGGGTTCAATCGCTTAGGTTGACAAAGCAAATTATCTGAGATGTCTTGTATTAGGTGAATCCAAAAGTAATTGATATGAAACTAGGGCCACGTTTACTTAGTTGGAATTAATGATAAAGTTTCCCACGGTTCCAACCAAATGTATCCCAAATCTTTCCGCGAAAAATCGCAGAAGAAAAGGTGCAATGCATTGTCATTTGCTTTTTTCTCATTTATTGGACTCTTTTTCTTCTTCATTTTTTTTAATGACAAAATAAGTTTGAAGTTTGTAAATATTGAATTTGTTGGGTTTGTTTTCTTCCCTTTTTTTGAATGAATAAAATGTTCCTTCCCCTGAACTCCCGTTTGTTTCTGTGGCTATAATCCCGGAACCATAGATTTGTTCTACCTCCATATCTTTATCTCTTTCAAAAACAATGATATTGATTTGCTAGCTGATTCTGCATTAAAATATTCTGTTATGTATATGGAATATAATTAAGTTTTATGTAATGTTATGGTAGTTTACAATTAAACAAAAGGTGTGTTTTAAAACAAATTGTAATCTTGTGCAAACTAGTGCTGTCATGACATGTCGATTATTACGATATATCTTTTCCCATGACATGAAATATTCCTCTCGCGACATATCGTGATACGAAAAACTAATACTCAACTAAGAAATTTTTGTACGTTACAATTCTAATGTAACGGTACTAAATCTAAAAGTCAAGTTTAGGCCATTAAAATGTACAAAAATAGTGTGAAACCTAAAAATAAAAACAACAATTAAAATTTATGCTCCATTTCCCCCCCCCTCAAAAAAAAACTAATTTAAAATCATGCTCCGTCCCCCCTCCCCCCCCCCCCCCACTGGCACTTTCCAATGTAAGTTGGCAAAAAAAAAAAAAAATTGGCCCAGAACATGCCTCTCAGGCTCTCATTTGAATGATTCATGGTCACGTTGACTGAATTACCAAACACGTACGTGATGAACGTAACAGTTACACGATCATGTCATCTGCTAGATCTGCAAATCATTTTTTCTTGCGTTCATCATAAAAAAGTAAAGTCAGTTTTTCTTGAAAAGTATCGCGATATACCAATTTATCGCAATGTTTTTCACCACGATAATCAATACGTAACAGTGCCATATCGTGACGGCACTAGTGCAAACAATGAAATATTTCCCATATTGGCAACATCATTCCTGCCTGTATTAAAAATGCTCAAATTTATCATTGGTCTTTTTCCATAAACTTTTCTTCCATGAAATCTTACAATTTGTATCATTTGGTGAAGATTTTGTTTCCTTGTCGTAATCTGCATGCTTTTACTATCATTTTCAAAGTATTTTTTATTGACATTAGAAACAGGGGCCATCAGTGTAAACATTTTGCTTAGGACCACATTCCCAAAATGTTGAAAATTTGCCTGTACATGGATGAAATTTGAGAGATTTTTCTTAGGATTGGTATTGATTTGTTGAAATTTTGCCCTGCTTCGCCCATTAATCTGCAGTCCCTGTTTATTTACTTCTTGAAAACGTGTATAAATGCAAAACAAGTTTTACCTTCCTATATGTTGAAAACAGACCTAGACAATTTCAAGAATACAAATTGAAATCATTTGTTGGGAGAATTTCATCGACCAATCAAATACTGGGAGATTCTTGGCCCTTTGCACAATTAGCCGGGGACCAAACATATGAACAATATACTCTACGTCATTGTCTTTCAAGTGGCGTTAGATTTGTAAATTCTATGTGCTGTGAAACTCACATATATTTTGTCTTCTTCTATTTTTGTATGACATTCAAATATTGCAAAAGCAATACCACAAGTTCTTTTTTTTCTGTCTGTGGTAAAATGCAACACATATTCCTAATCTGAATCTGACCATTACAAATCCGAAACAGCAATTTGAAGAAAACAAATTTAAATCGTAATTGGAATACATTTTTTCGACTGACTAATTACTGGGAGATTCTTGGCCCCCTGCACAATTCACACAGGGACCGAGCGTATGAATAAAAATGTGCTCTCATACATTAATCGTAAAATGGTTATACACGAAGGTAAATATGGATGCGGATTGTTGCGGAACTTGCATACACCTATTCATCAAGCAACTGCAGGAAATTTCCCCATCATTTGATTGGTCAACATATCCTAAAGTAATCATGTTTGGCTAAAATCAGTATGAAATGATCTATATATAGTTTATCACAATCATTCACTTGGTATCATCTCAATTCATAAATAATCTTTGCAATATTCTTATCCATGTAATTATAGTTTCTTTCAAAAGTTCTTTCATTTATCAAATGACACCATATCATCATTTCTATTTGTATTCTCTAACATTTCACCTATTTCAGTAGTGGTAAATCCCTGTGACCTTTCACCCTGCATGAACAATGCCACCTGTTCAGTGAATGGCACAGCGTATTCTTGCACTTGTCCTGATGGATTTGAAGGACGGATGTGTGAAATAAGTGAGAAATTAAACATTTTGTTTTTTTCATGTCATTTCTGCATGTTTTACCCAGGGATATGTTACTTGAGAAAAATTGTGTACCTGGTTTTACTATGGAACTTTTATGCAAACGGTGTATAGGGTCAGAGCTGGGTAGTCAGATTTTAGTAATTTGAATGAAATTGGAATGCAAAATGGACTATTTAGGTGTATCAGTAAGATATGTATATGGGCCATTCCGCAGTCCGTCATGTAAATCACAAACTGTGGAATAGCCCTGGGAGACCCCAGGGGTCTGCTAGGGGCATTCCACAGTCCTTTGCGTAATTCACAGACTGCCAAATGGCCCATATTAGTGCAAATGGAGGTATGAAATACCAGTGCAATTGTATATCGAAGTAAATTTGGTATAAATTCTAATTATAAAACAAACTGACACTATGAATGTGGTAATGTCACCACTTGCTAATATCTATCTTGATTTACATGTGGTAACATTCCATTTTATTCCAGCCTGATAACTAATTGTCTCATCAGTATTTGTGTAAATTTTTGAACCAATCAGAAACCAAACAGAAATTTCATTGCATATTCATAACCTCATTAACATATTTAGCTGTAGAATTGTGAACACTATAATCTGCATTAAATTGTTCATACTAATTCCAATTACTTTTTCTTTGCATTAAGTTTTCACGTTATATCTCAATTCATCATGTTACCTTGATACCAAAGGTAGCTTAACCGTAATAATATACTCTAATGAATGATTTTGTGATATGTACATAATTTTAAGTAATGGACTAATATTTCATGCATTTTTTTTTTTTTCTCTGCGATGTGATTGGACAAGAGGAGACAAGCCACTTATTTGATTGGTAGAGTATCCCATGACAAACGGACGTTGAGAATTTGGTTAATTCTGCTTTAGATTATTCTTAATTATCAAAATATTGCACCCCCTGTTAAGGAATTGTTTTCCTTTATCGGCACTGTTTATGGACTTGCAGCTATCCCTTGCATTCCTTTGCCATGGGATAATAGAAATTGAACCCCCCTCACAGACTTTGTGTCATCCGATAAACAAACCCAACCCTCTATTATCCCATGGCAAAGGGTGGTGGGGAAAGCTGTGCTGTCCACAAATTGTATGTAAAATTTGCCCTAGTTTTCCTCTAATAGATAACTAACTTTTCTCTGCCTTTAGAAATTGTTCCACCAAATTTGTGCAATCCAAATCCTTGTCTAAACGGCGCCACATGTGCTAATAATGATACAGCGTACAACTGCATCTGTGCTCAAGGCTTCTCTGGAGTAAACTGTGAAAATGGTAAGAACTAAAATATAAGAACACTACAACAAAGTAGTACTTTACCATTATCATTCAATTATTTGTTATCCTAAGTGTGCTTTTTCACTTCACGTTATCCATTACTAATAAACACTTTATATACTGATTAACGTATTAAAATGCTCTCTTTCTTTCTACAAACTGTTTCTGTTTCCTCAAGACTTATCTGATCTTTGTTCACCTAACCCTTGTTCAAATAACGGCAACTGTATCACAAATGGGACTAGCTACACCTGCCTGTGTCCTTCTGGATTTGGAGGGATCGATTGCAGTGTTGGTAAGTGATGGGAGAGGGGATGGGTAGGGGCAGGGAAAAGATGGCATAGGAATGGGGGCAGGTGGAACTTCTCCCTGAGTTGATTTTACCTTCCAGGTTTCTTGTTTCCTTTCTACAATTGAGGAATTATTCAGGTAAATTGGAGAAAAATTAGTAAAATTACTCAGCAAGCAGAAATTCTCAGAAGGCTGCTCTGTTTGAGATTTCCCAATAAAAAGCAATGTTGGATAATAATGATTGGGATGGGTTTTTTTTGTTCTTGTTCCTTGCCCTCCATCATCAATATTCTTTGAATTTGAGTTGCTGGATATGACCAAGATGTTTTATATCTCAATTATTCCCTCAATCCAAATTTAGCAGGATTTCAGTCACTGAAATCTAGGACAGAAATTTAAAGAATTGAATTATATTAAAGAAGTTGAATTCTCTTCTCTTTCATGCATCACAATTTTTTTCTTCTTCAAATTGAGATATTCCAAACCTTAATAACTAGAGGTGCTTTTGCCAGTATTTATAGACTAATGAATATCTTTGATGTGTATCATACTCAAAATCTTTGCCTGTCCACATACCTTGAAATGATTCTCGTAATAACTTTTTCTCACCTAATAATTTTTCTCACGTAATAATATTTCTTACGTAATAATAATTCTCACGTAATAATATTTCTCAAGTAAGAATTTTTCTCATTTAATTTTTCTCACGTTATAATATTTCTCACGTAATAATTTTTCTCACGTAATAATTTTTCTACGTAATAATTTTTCTCACAATAATTGTTCTCACGTAATAACTTTTCTCACAATAATTGTTCTCGCGTAATAATTTTTCTCACGTAATAATTTTTCTCGCATAATAATTTTTCTCACGTGAAAATTTTTCTCACGTAAGAATTTTTTCACGTAAGAATTTTTCTCACGTGAACATTTTTCTCACGTAAGAATTTTTCTCACGTAAGAATTTTTCTCACGTAAGAATTTTTCTCGTGTAATAATGTCTTCTCACGTAATAATGTCTTCTCACAGAATAATCTCTTCTCACGTAATAATGTCTTCTCACCTCATAATTTCTTACTGAAACTAACAGAAATTGTGGACTGCCGCACTTTCCCTTGTGTTAATAATGGAACCTGTTTTGAGATCGAAGTTCTTGATATCTTCATCTGTGTGTGTACTCTCGGTTTTTCTGGCACAAAGTGTGAGGTAAACACAGGGGCGTGCAATCCTAACCCATGTCTTAACGATGCTCCTTGTTTCCGATTTGAGGATACGCCGACATGTAAATGTCTAGACGGTTTTAAGGGACCTCGGTGTGGAGAGGGTTAGTATTTTAGTGATTCAGTGCCATATTCAGATTGGGGAACCAGAGGGGGTGAAATTCAATGCGATCTAATTGAGGAAAGTGGCTGATATTCGAAAGGTTACTCAAAAATATTTTGAAATAATACTAAAATTACTGAGAATTTTAAAAATACAAGATAAAAATAACAATTTTCAGTAGGTTTACAAGACTTTTGGTACAAACTGAAGATTTTTAGTCTAAAATTACACATTTTCTGTCCAAAATTGAAGATTGTTTTAGTCTAAAATTGGCAATAATTAATTTACATGAACACAAAGGCCATCATAATCTTTTCCGAAACTTTTTTGACAAGAATCTGCCAAAGAGGGCAATTTCTCTCACCCCTCCCCCTCTTTGAATATACCACTGGATAGAGTTATAATAAAAAGTAAGTATTTGCATACTTTGCTTTTGTATGGTTCTGGATTGGTTTTTATAATAAAACAACTTATGTTTACTTGATAAAACTTTTACTTACTTGTCACAAATAAACAATTTTCCTCTTGTGCCATTTTGTATAGGGAGAAGAGGAGGGAGGGAGGGGAGGGGGGGCAGCAGGTGATGGGAAGATGGGTTTAAGTTTCCTAAGTTTATTATTTCTTAGACCTTTTCATAACATACCTTAATGAAATATTATTCTAACAACAAAACATGAAGGTTACCCTGCAGCATATTGTTATGATGTACAAGGTCCTTCCTTGTTAGCAAAACAAAACTAATTATAGTCCATTTTTTACCATTAATATTTTGTATGAAAATAATGAAACATTTGTTTTTCTAAGATTGTTCCTTTGAACAGTGTATTAAATGCGTATATTATCACGATGCCAAAACATTCATCTTTTTGTAAAAAAATTAGATTCTTTATAATGCATGAAAAATACTAAAAAGATGGACAAACAAGAACAGTTTTCATGTATTTTTTTTGCTTTAATAAAACATTCACCTGTTTTGAAAATGGAATAAACCAAATAATCAAGGTCGTGCATTATTGGGATTTAATGCACAGGTCATCATGACAATGCAATTACTCCATATAATTCTTATTATTTCTGTTTCAATTAACCTGTATTTATGCTTTGATGGTTGAATTAAAATTCTTATTAAATTCAACCCAATTTCAATTGATTATTGGGAAAGAAAATGTTTAAATAATGACTTCTTTTTTTTGATGAGTGAATAAGGCCTTTTAATTTATGCTTGAATGGTTGAATTAAATTTTTTATTCAATTCAACCCAATTATAATTGATTATTGGGAAAGAAAATGTTTAAATAATGACATTTTTTTATTTTTTTTCAAGGAGTAAATAAGGCCTTTTAATTTCGACTCAATTTTGTATTTATGTATCTTCCTATCATTTTTTTCTTCCCAAATTGTAGTAATGGAGCCATGTGATTCATCACCATGCTTAAACGATGCCACCTGCACTAACGAAGCAGATAACACATACTCCTGCAATTGTCCATTTGGGTTTGAAGGGGTCAACTGTGAAACTGGTAAGCTGTTGCTCATGAATATGCATGTATTTGTGACCCTTTTTTTTTATTTGACAGAAAAAAATGGTTTATAAATTTAAAATTGTTTTATCCCTTATTGTGAATATTTTAATTTTTTGTTTGAATTGTCAGAAATCCTGGATGGCTGCTACTATACACCATGTAAGAATAATGCAACGTGTATGAGCGTTGGCACCCCTGATTATACTTGCGATTGTCTTCCTGGGTTCGAAGGTCAAGATTGTGAGAATGGTGAGGCTTTTCAGGTTCATCTTTATTGCAAATTGTCAAACATGACTGATGGTCATTTTTGCATATGATTGAATATACATTAAGCGTTCAATTGTATCAGTTTATATTATGTCAACGCAGCTGCTATTGAAGATCTCAAATGTATACTTCATGCAGGTAGCACATTAAAGGAGACATACAGTCTGATGCAATCATTATTTCATATGATAGAGAATACAAATCTTAACCAACTGCCAAACACACCAAGTCAAAATCTTATTCCTATCTCAAGTTATTCATGTTTGAAGGAGACATAAAGTCTGATACAATTATTATTTCATATAATAGAGGATACAAATCTTAACCAACTACTAAAAACAGCAAGTCAAAATCTTATTTCAATCTCAAGTTAATCATGTTTGAAGTTGACACATGGAGGCTGCCATTTTGTTCAATTCTGTATTAAAATAGTTTGCATGATGACATAATTTCTCCAATAGGGACATAAGGAATTTAATGTATTTGTTTTTAAATGCGATTAAAGTTTTTATTTTAAAATTATGTAAAACAAGTTTTAACAGCATGTTTTGATAATTTCATGTGTACACAAAAAATTCCTTGACACTTACAAAAGAAGAAAAAAAAGTCTCATCACCTAGAAATCTTGAGGTAGATTATAAAAAAATACAAAGCATTCCAACATCCTACTGGGCTGATGATACCATAATCTGCATGTTTTGAAATCAAAATGGTGGCTCCCTTAGTACTATTTGGTAGGAGAATTACAGTTTTTGATAATTATTAAAATTGTGTTAGATTGCTTAAGGGGGGTATGAAACTTGGTCAGAAAAATTTGTTATTTTTGAATCTATCATATGAAATAAGGATTATGTCAGACTTTATGTCTCCTTTATGTGCACTTCATCATCAACCATTCATGCAAGCTAATTAGCATAATAAAGTAATCCCGAGGTCCTCCTTGGTTCCCAGGGGTCCCCTTTCACCTCTACTACTGGCCACCACAAGTCATTTTACTCCTCTTCATTTATAGCCTCTCTTTTAATGCACTTTTATTTTAGTCTCAAATGATTTGACCCCGAGGGGTGGCACTTCCATACTAAAGTGATAGGTATGTGCTGCCCAGAATTTCAAAATTGGACTGCAATATGAGAGATGTTTTTGATAAAGCAGTATGACAGTTTGTGATATTGATACCTGCAGTGTGAAAATAAGTGATTTTTTATACCTGGAGTATGAAAATAAGTGATTTTTGATACCTGCAGTATGAAAATATGCAAGTTTTTTTGAGACCAGCAGTATAAGAGATTGGATTTTTGATACCCGCACTACGAAAATTCTAAAAAAAAGGAACTGCTCAGGCGGCACATGTATATATACCTTACATATGAAAGTCCCCCTCTCCCCTCCTCTCCCCCCTCCTGGAATTTGACTTTTCTGGCACAAAACAAACTGCTTTGCTGTTGACGTGTCGACAAATCTTATTAACCAACACAAGCTTATCTCTTTTTATGCAAAAATAATGAAGGATGTGGGATTAAGAAGGTGTATATGAGTATTTACATATGACTAAAAAATATCAATAACATTGCTACTTTTCTATTTTATGCAATGGACTTGACGAAAAGAACTGTTTGCAAGGGGTAACATTCTCATGAAGTATATATCTACATTCCTTTTTTTTTTTTATTAACCAAGAACCTTAATGTGTGTATAGTTTCTTTTGTTAAATTGCTGTTATGGGCCGGTGGTCTAGATCTGATTGAATAAATATAAAAATATCTTTCGAGAAAAAAAAAAAGGTAATCATGTGACCCTTATTTTATTTTTTGTCAGTCATTGATCTCTGTTCATCCAATCCCTGTGAAAACAATTCTACCTGTATCAACTTTGGAACATCCTACACATGTAACTGCCCACCAGAGTGGATGGGAACCACTTGTACTGAGGGTAAGTTCATAGTAGAAATCATTTTAGTACATGTTGTTGAAGTCTCTCAATTATGAAACCACAGTTTATTTGTCCTACATGTTTCCTATAAAACAATTAGATATTTCTGTCTAGTCCAAAGTTGTATTTCTCTTTGTAATTCCCAAATAAAGATCTTTGTTCAAAGCCATGAAGTAGTCTCCCTGTGGCAGTCAAATTTGCTAAATCGCTTCTACACTTCCAACATTACCTTAAGACTTGTATTTTGTTATTACATTTCAAAGATTTCCCCAGCAGTGTTCACACTAAGAATCATTTTTTTTTTGTGGGGCGGAGGGGGATCCCCCTTTAATTATTTTTGACAGGAAATTTTATAGTAAGTGCACAATCCGCAATCATGCACCTTAATGTTACCACTGTTCCCCAATGTGTTAAAAATTGATTAGTGCAACATACAGTGTGATGTCATACTTGATACCTGTCATACTGTGATTCTTTCTTTTATTTAGAGTTTAAGGTACATGAGTAGATGGGCAAAGTATGCTCTTGTAAAATAAATTTTCAAAGAATTCTCACCCCCCCCCCCCAAAAAAAAAAAAAAAAAATAATAATAATATTAATAAATAAATAGATAAAAAATGCATGCCGAAAAGTTTCTCTGCACTCGACACCCATCTGCACTGACAAACTCAGGTATTACAATTACTAACCTGACTTCCTGTTCAGTGTAGTGTTTCTACTCCAACCAGTGACTGTTTATCTGCCATTCCCATGCATACCACAGCTAAGTAGCCCAAGGTTATTTGTGTTTTGAAAAGATGTAGTGCTGAATAATCAGGGCACTTTTGTGATTGAAATCACTCATCCAAATACAATGCATTTACAGAAAGCAAGATCTAGTGTCTTAGTGGGAGATGTTTGTTTTCAAACTGTTGATAAAATAGCTGTGTATCATATGCCTGAGGTAATATGTGCATTAATTGTGAATGATTGATGGACCATTTCTCCTAATGAAAGATATTGCTTAAAGTGAATCTGCAGGTATGGCATCACACTGGTAAAATCTTTGTATGTAATAACTTCAAAATAGTATAAGATATCAACGTGTGTTTTACATAAATTAATTTGTTTAAAAAGTCTTTAAAGGAATATTCCCATGTTTTGTTGTGACCTTTCATAAGAAAAAAGAGAAAACGTTTAGCAACAGTTTAGTACAAAAATCATCTTGATATGTTATTCCTACCAGAAGATATTAAATTTTAAGGTTCACAAAAAATGCCAATAAACTAATGGGAAAAAGCTCAGTATGACATCACAGCAACACATTCTTTCACAAAGTTGATGTATTTCATTAAAATCTATTATTCTTTTATAAGTAAACCTGCAGAAAAATAAATTGATGAAAGTTAGGTATTTATATACATTGCCAAAATACCTTACTTCATTAATTTGTGGAAACTTGTTTCTAATGATACACAAATAACCATTTAATGTTCAAAGAAATACATAAACATTTGTAATGGAATTATCCTTATGACATCAAACACGAATTCATCATACTGTACAAAAACTTTAAATTGCAATTTGGAAAATCTTTGAAAATGCATATATCCCCTCAACGGAATATGATATCAACTAATTTTTGTACCAAATTAGCTCTAGAAGTATGCTCTTTCAAATAAAATTACAAAAACCCCTATGGGAATATAAAAATAAGAAAAATGGGAATATTAATAAAACCATGGGAATATTACAAAAAAACATGGGATTTTACAAAAAAACATAGGAATATTACAAAAAAACATGAGAATATTACAAAAAAACATGGGAATATTACACAAAAAACATGTGAATATTAAAAAACATGGGAATAGTAAAAGAAACATGGAAATCTTATAAAAAAACATGGAATATTACAAGAAACCATGGGAATATTACAAAAAACATAGGAATATTACAAAAAAAAACATTGAAAGTATTACAAAAAATCATGGGAATATTACAAAAAACCATGCAATATTACAAAAACCATAGGAATTTTACAAAAAAATCATGGGAATATTAAAAAAACATGAAATATTACAAAAAAAATCTTGGGAATATAACAAAAACATGAGAATATTACAAAGAACATGGGAATATTACAAAATATTGTGGGAATATTACAAAAAAACATGGTGTTTCAAAAACATGGGAATATTACAAAAACTATGGGAATATTACAAAAACATGAAAATATTACAAAACAACATGGGAATATTAAAAACATGGGAATATTAAAAACATGGGATATTAAAGAACATGAAAAAATTAAAAACCATGGAAATATTGAAAAACATGGGAATGTTAGAAAAAAACAATGGGATTATTGCAAAAAACATGGAGTATTACAAAAAACCATGGGAATATTACAAAAAGCCATGGAAATATTACAAAAACATGGGAATATTAAAAACATGAGAATATTAAAAACATGGGAATATTAGAAAAAGACATTGGAATATTACTTAAAACCATTGAATATTACAAAAAAACATGGGAATATTACATCAAACCATGGAATTTCATATGGGAATATTACAAGAAACCATGGAAGATTACAAAAAAAACATGGGAATATTACAAAAAGACATGGAATATTACAAAATTCTTGGAAATGTTACCAAAAAAACATTGGAATAATTCCAAAAAACATGGGAATTTTACAAAAAAACCTCGGAAATATTACAAAAAACCATGGGATTATTCCTGTAATTGAAAATTCACTGGAATATTCCTGTAAGACTTTCTGCACATTGTTTACTGGTGCTTTGCTGTTGATGTGGATGGGTGGTATATTATTAATTTTGATTTCTATGGGGAAGATTTATTTATTTTATTTATTTTTTGACTTCTTTCATAATAATATGTTCATTGGAAATATGAAATGGATATTTATAGTGATGGACGGAGGGCTATTTCATGCATATAAAATGATGATTCCCCATTTGATGGTACATGAAAAATAAAGCATGCCCTGAATGTTTTATTATTACTTAGCCTCCTAAGGTCTCTCATTGTATAATGGCAGAAAGAGAAACTTGTAATATGATGTGTAAATTTGCTTGTATGTCAACCTCACATAGAGCAATGCAAAACTCTTTTTAGGATGAAAGAATTCAGTCCTATTTTTAAAAAATCATGTTTTTAATTAAGCATAAGACATAAGATAATAGCATAAGTATAAGATAATAGCATTACCAATAGGCAAAAGTGTAAAATCACCCAACCCATCTCGGAGATAATGCATGCCCCTGATATAGTAGGATGTAAGAGATTTATCATAACATATAACGTATTCGTAATAAGCGCCAGGGGCATTTATGAAAATAAAATTGCACCACTTTTTAGGCCCGATGCCTATGTTTGGGGGACACATACAGTGTGCTTTTCGAACTGCCCTGTACATAAATGTGAACTAATCACAGTACTAGCCCCACAATAACCAACACCAAAAACATCATGAGCATACTTGCAAAATAAGCAAAGAATGTAATACAAATTTATATTTAAAAGCACAGCACAACTTTATATTTCCTTTTTTTTTTTTTTTTAATCTTCAAATTAATCAAATGAATTATGTTATTAGTCTAAAAATGTTGGGTTGGCACTTATTAAAGCAGGAGTGCTTAATAGGTTGAATACACACTTGTAAACTGAATCTTACTCTGAGTGTGAACAAATGATATGTAATATGATTTGAGGAAATTTTGTTATAAATTTTATGAAACAATACTTTGTTACAGATGTGGACGAATGTGCAATGTCTGTGTGTCAAAATGGGGCCACATGCACGAACTCGTAGGTGACTTTCAGTGTGCCTGTCCTGATGAATTCCTCGGCAAAAGATGCGAAACCGGTAAGATCGCTTCTCTCACTTAAAGGATTAGTTCAGGGGTCAAGCAAGTTCATCTCATAAGAAAGATTACATTAACAGAAAACACAATGGTGAAGAAAACATTAAAAATCTTATTCCATTTGAAGTTCCTGTGTCATTTGTGGAGAAGTGACTGAAATCAGACTAGTTGTGATGTCACATCCTCACATGCCTCAGAGTCTTATATTATTTCTTCCTATGATTTTGTGGCTTAAAAACTATTTGATATGCAAGGAAATTAGTGAAAAGAATCTACTAGAAAACTATAATTGGCTACATAAATAAGTTTTGAAAACAGAAATTCCATTTAATTAATATATTCCCGTAATTTTCCTTAAAATACATCAACAATTATTAAAAAGTGAGGATGATGGCACTAACCTTCTAAGTAGACTCTCCTTGCGCGAATAAATTGTGTTTTGTACATATCTGTTTTGTACATATCTGTAAACATAAATCATATTCTCAAGATTTCACATGAAATTTCTCTTTATTTTCCTCTTCAGTTATGAGCCCTTGTTCCTCCGACCCTTGCGAGAATGGCGGCACATGCAATGTGATTGGGGACACCTATATGTGTAAATGCCCAATTCAGTTCACGGGTCCAACATGCACAACACGTTAGTCTACAAATTTGTCCTTCTATTTAAGTTCATATTGAATTTTTTTTTTTTCTTAGTGGACATCAAAACATCTCTGCTTTAAAGAAATTATAGACATGTATTACACTTTCAAAGTTGGAGATTTGTTGGATTGTTTGTGTAAAAAATGAATTTTTTTTCTTTTTAAGCACAAAAGTTATAGTCTTGATGATTAAAGATTAATGTTGAGGCGGAGTGTTTATATGCGTATTTAATGCACGGGGCAAAGGACTGTGACACGAGTGTCATGGCCCGACTTTAGGAGGGTCCTTCGTGAGTGCAAAGTGCTTTGAAACATATAAACATGATGCCAAAACTATTTGTCTTTTTATACAATTTTTTGTGTTAGATTGTTTAAAATGCATAAAGACAACTGAAAAGAATGAAAAAGGAGAAGTTTACATAAATTTTATCGCTTTACAAAATTACCTGTTCTGAAAATGGAATAAACCAAATAATCATGGTCGTGCATTAACGGGATATAATGCATGGGTCAATTAATGCAAGTACTTTATGGAAATGTTATAAACCCTCTAGAAAAGGGTAAAACTCATTTTTTTTTTATTTTTTTTTTTTGGGGCGGGGATGGGGAGATGACGTTGAGCTGATGTGAGAAAGCATTTGAAACAATTTCAGCATAAATATGCAAATTTCTATGCTAATTTTTATGGATGACTGAGTGACCTTCATAGTTTCTCATGTAAGTCCTTTGCTTTTTAATTGTCTGTCATAATTTTCTCAAAGTGCAGCATATTATGACCAAATGGTTTTTAAGTCTTTACCATACCCCCAACCACTTCCAGTGACTGCAATCAAGTAAGAAATTTAAAGTTTTTTTTGAAAATTTTTCAAACTTTTGACCAGCTATAACTACGAAACTAAAGAGCTATGTCTGAATCTTTTAAAACTTGTTGTACCAGGAAGACCTCCCTGGTCTAGCTGTCATAGCATCAGTTTGGCATTGTAGTGGTCCCAATTTCAATCCTTGGTGGGATTCACTAGTGTGTCACAACTGGTTTATCAAACGGCCATAATCTCTATATAATCTTAGCTGTTGAGAAAGGGACTGTTGTAGCTGTTGAGAAAGGGACTGTTGTAGCTGTTGAGAAAGGGACTGTTGTAGCTGTTGAGAAAGGGACTGTTGTAGCTATTGAGAAAGGGACTGTTGTAGCTGATGAGAAAGGGACTGTTGTAGCTGTTGAGAAAGGGACTGTTGTAGCTATTGAGAAAGGGACTGTTGTAGCTGATGAGAAAGGTACTGTTGTAGCTGTTTAGAAAGGGACTGTTGTAGCTGTTGAGAAAGGGACTGTTGTAGCTGATGAGAAAGGGACTGTTGCAGCTGTTAAGAAAGGGACTGTTGTAGCTGTTGAGAAAGGGACTGTTGTAGCTGTTTAGAAAGGGACTGTTGTAGCTGTTAAGAAAGGGACTGTTGTAGCTGATGAGAAAGGGACTGTTGTAGCTGTTGAGAAAGGGACTGTTGTAGCTGTTTAGAAAGGGACTGTTGTAGCTGTTGAGAAGGGACTGTTGTAGCTGTTGAGAAAGGGACTGTTGTAACTGTTGAGAAAGGGACTGTTGTAGCTGTTGAGAAAGGGACTGTTGTAGCGATAGAGAAAGGGACTGTTGTAGCTGTTGAGAAAGGGACTGTTGTAGCTGTTGAGAAAGGGACTGTTGCAGCTGTTAAGAAAGGGACTGTTGTAGCTGTTGAGAAAGAGACTGTTGTAGCTGTTGAGAGAGGGACTATTGTAGCTGTTGAGAAAGGGACTGTTGTAGCTGTTGAGAAAGGGACTGTTGTAGCTGTTGAGAAAGGGACTGTTGTAGCTGTTGAGAAAGGGACTGTTGTAGCTGTTAAGAAAGGGACTGTTGTAACTGCTGAGAAAGGGACTGTTGTAGCTGTTAAGAAAGGGACTGTTGTAGCTGTTGAGAAAGGGACTGTTGTAGCTGATGAGAAAGGGACTGTTGTAGCTGCTGAGAAAGGGACTGTTGTAGCTATTGAGAAAGGGACTGTTGTAGCTATTGAGAAAGGGACTGTTGTAGCTGTTGAGAAAGGGACTTTTGTAGCTGTTGAGAAAGGGGACTGTTGTAGCTGTTCAGAAAGGGACTGCTGTAGCTGTTGAGAAAGGGACTGTTGTAGCTGCTGAGAAAGGGTATATTGTAGCTGTTGAGAAAGGGACTGTTGTAGCTGTTGAGAGAGGGACTGTTGTAGCTGTTGAGAAAGGGACTGTTGTAGCTGTTTAGAAAGGGACTGTTGTAGCTATTGAGAAAGGGACTGTAATAGCTGTTGAGAAAGGGACTATTGTAGCTGTTGAGAAAGGGACTGTTGTAGCTGTTGAGAAAGGGACTGTTGTAGCTATAGATAAAGGGACTGTTGTAGCTGTTGAGAAAGGGACTGTTGTAGCTGTTGAGAAAGGGACTGTTGTAGCTGTTGAGAAAGGGACTGTTGTAGCTGCTGAGAAAGGGACTATTGTAGCTGTTGAGAAAGGGACTGTTGTAGCTGTTGAGAAAGGGACTGTTGTAGCTGTTGAGAAAGGGACTGTTGTAGCTGCTGAGAAAGGGACTGTTGTAGCTATTGAGAAAGGGACTGTAATAGCTGTTGAGAAAGGGACTATTGTAGCTGTTGAGAAAGGGACTGTTGTAGCTGTTGAGAAAGGGACTGTTGTAGCTATAGATAAAGGGACTGTTGTAGCTGTTGAGAAAGGGACTGTTGTAGCTGTTGAAAAAGGGACTGTTGTAGCTGTTGAGAAAGGGACTGTTGTAGCTGCTGAGAAAGGGTCTATTGTAGCTGTTGAGAAAGGGACTGTTGTAGCTGTTGAGAGAGGGACTGTTGTAGCTGTTGAGAAAGGGACTGTTGTAGCTGTTGAGAAAGGGACTGTTGTAGCTGTTGAGAAAGGGACTGTTGTAGCTGTTGAGAAAGGGACTGTTGTAGCTGTTAAGAAAGGGACTGTTGTAGCTGATGAGAAAGGGACTGTTGTAACTGTTGAGAAAGGGACTGTTGTAGCTGTTGAGAAAGGGACTGTTGTAGCTGTTTAGAAAGGGACTGTTGTAGCTATTGAGAAGGGACTGTTGTAGCTGTTGAGAAAGGAACTGTTGTAGCTATTGAGATAGGGACTGTTGTAGCTGTTGTGAAAGGGACTGTTGTAGCTGTTGAGAAAGGGACTGTTGTAGCTGTTGAGAAAGGGACTGTTTTAGCTATTGAGAAAGGGACTGTTGTAGCTGTTGTAAAAGGGACTGTTGTAGCTGTTGAGAAAGGGACTGTTGTAGCTGTTGTGAAAGGGATGTAAAATACCTACCCTGTTCTACCAACAGATTTTAAATTTCTCTACGTCTATGTAAGTCAACTCTACACACAATAGACCTTAAAGAAAATAATCTAAAATGTTTGTTGTTTCTCTTTTTCACAGCAAAAGATGCCTGCATTGGTGACCAGTGCTTGAATGGTGCAACATGCATCAACAACTATGACAACTTTGTGTGCATGTGCACTGAAGGCTACATGGGCAGGAGGTGTAAAAACAGTAAGTCGTCCTTTTGGACATTTTCCCAAGACATATTATTTGTATTGTAAAAGTGAACTGTCTATTATTGTGTTTAAAATGAAACATAAAATTTTCGCGGCCTTACATCGCCGATGTTCTGATTTTAAAAACTGAACATCTCAAGGTTGCCGAAAATTCATGCATCACTGGCCACACATTCCATACATACAGTGTACAAAGACTAGATACAAAGTTTATTTCAGAAATGGTTTAAGAATGACACAGCATGTACACTATTTATGAAATATTGAGTGAGGATGCTGTGAGTAGCAATGTCATAGATGTCAGGGCACAATATTGGCAAGTGTTTTCGATCCATTAATTAATACAGTTTTTATCATCCAATCACCAGTCAGGGAATCTTGAACAAGCATGTTTTTGTTTTTTGTGTAATACCTGAGCAAATTTGTGATGAAAATCATTCCTTCCTTTACAATTAAGAAATTATGTAATATATTTTGTCATAGATTGCTGAAATGTTGTGATTAGCCTTGACAAGTTCAATAGGTATGAACATAGGGGTTATTGTGGGAAAAGGGGCATTTTCCTCATCCAAACTTTTTTTGAAATTGATGTTTTTATGGTGATTTTACTTATATTACTGGTTGTGTGATTCGTGATGTTGTGACTTCGCTCCAAGACTTCTGTTGGCAAATCCAGCCCCTCCGCATGAGCATATAACAAAAACTTACTCATGTAATGGCAATATCCCCAAGGGGACACTAAAATTCCTATGATATCCCATGTAACATGGGAGTTGGGGGCCAGGTGAGATCACAAATTTAAACTAAAATACCAAAAAATATGGAAAAAGTTAGGTAGAACGCTCATACACTATTGCAAGGGGGAGATTTGGCTACTGGAAGTGATGATTAAAGCTACAATAGCAGTTTTACCTACCAAAAGTGTGGTGGGAGAAGGGGTGGGGAAAAGCCACCAAATCTCTCCCCCCCCCCCCCCCTCCCTTCTCCTCCACCCTTCTCTCGATATTCTTGCATATGATCATTGCCAATTTTTCCATACAGATATCAATGAGTGTGATCTGGGATTCTGCATGAATAATGCATCATGTCAGGACATGAACCCAGGCTTTGAATGTAGCTGTGCTGCAGGATGGTCAGGAAGGACATGCACAGAAGGTAACCCTCATACCCATTGAATATTCATAGATTATTATCAACATTTAAATTAAAGTTAGTGCAAAAGTGATGAACATTGGTATTGCTACTTTATTTATTTTTATTTTTTTAATTAAAATTCAGAGATAATGTTTATAATATTATCATCGTAATAGATATTAGGGTAAAAATAGCATGGTTTCTTTTAACATACTATTTCATATATTCGCTTATTAAGCGCCCCGGCTCCAATAATGCCCCGCTCCAATAATGCCCCCGCTCCAATAACGCCCCCCGCTCCAATAATGCCCGCTCCAATAATGCCCCGCTCCAGCGCCCCGGCTCCAAGCGCCCCGGCTCAGCGCCCCGGCTCAATAAGCGCCCCGCTCCAATAAAGCGCCCCGGCTCCAATAAGCGCCCGCTCCAATAAGCGCCCGGCTCAATAAGCGCCCCGCTCCAATAAAGCGCCCGCCGGCCCCGCTCCAATAAGCGCCCCGGCTCCAATAAGCGCCCCGGCCAATAGCGCCCCGCTCCAATAAGCGCCCCCGCTCCAATAGCGCCCCGCCCCAATAAGCGCCCCGCTCCAATAAGCGCCCCGCTCAATAGCGCCCGCTCCAATAAAGCGCCCGGCTCAATAAGCGCCCCCGGCTCAATAGCGCCCGCTCCAAGCGCCCGGCTCAATAAGCGCCCGCCAATAAGCGCCCCGCTCAATAGCGCCCCGCTCCGCCCGGCTCCAGCGCCCCGGCTCAATAAGCGCTCAAAGCGCCCCGCTAGCTCCGCGCCCCCCCGCGCCCCGCTCAATAAGCACCCATCCAACATTTTTTGACCGTTCAAGTTTTGTTACATGCTTTGCTTAGTTTGCGTATGATGCATTGTTTTTTCTCGTGGTTATTGAGGAGTTAGTAGAAAACCTGTTCACATATATGTACAATGTAATTCG
This sequence comes from Chiridota heheva, assembly GCA_020152595.1. Classification (NCBI taxonomy): domain Eukaryota; kingdom Metazoa; phylum Echinodermata; class Holothuroidea; order Apodida; family Chiridotidae; genus Chiridota; species Chiridota heheva. Next base: position 450,048 of record JAIGNY010003567.1, read on the forward strand.
AATAAAACACTCTACATGGCCAGGTAGAAACTTCAGGCCTAAAAAGTGGTGCAGTTCTATTATGTCAGCGCTTATTAAGTCAAACTTTCTTAGCCACTGCACTTGTGCTTCATGGTTCTTTATTCTGCCTTCAGACATTGATGAGTGTGCAACTGACCCTTGTCCAGGGAATGCAACATGCCAGAACATGGCCAATGGATTCAGTTGTTTGTGCCCTGGTGGTTTTACGGGACCAAGATGCAATGAAAGTAAGTTTGAAATAGCTATTTGCATGGGTGAGGAGATGAGGAGGGAAGATCCAACTGTGCCTTTCATGTCAAATTTCAAAAAGTGTGAGGGGGATTATATCTGTGTCCTGATGGTTTTACATGATCTTAACAGCAATGAATGTAAATTTCAAACATTGGTATTACCTGTGTTCAAAAGTGTGTGTGTGGGGTGGGGGTGGGGGGGGGGCTATCTGTGTCCTGATGGTTTAACAGGATCTTAACTTCAATTAATGTAAATTTCAAACAGTGGTATTACCAGTGTTAAAAAAGTGTGTGGTGGGGTAGGGGGAGGGGTTGTTTTATCTGTGTCCTGATGGTTTAACAGGATCTTAACTGCAATGAATGTAAATTTCAAACAGTGGTATAACCAGTCTTCAAAAAGTGTGAAAGTGGGTGGGTGTTGGGAAGTGGGGGTCTATCTGGTTTGACAGTCCTGATGGTTTAAACAAAAGTGTGAGAGTGGGTGGGTGATCTGATGGTTTAACAGGATCTTAACTTTAATGAATGTAAATTTCAAACAGTGGTAACAGTGTGTGTGTGTGTGTGGGGGGTCTATCTGTGTCCTGATGGTTTAACAGGGTATCAAACCAGTCTTCAAAAAGTGTGAGAGTGGGTGGGTGTTGGGAAGGGAAGGAAGGGGGAGGGGGTTGTTCTATCTGTGTCCTGATGGTTTAACAGGATTTTAACTTCAATGAATGTAAATTTCAACAGTGGTATAACCAGTGTTCAAAAAGTGTGAAGTGGAGGACCCAACTGTTACTTTTGATAATGTGAAGGTTAAAAATTGTGGAGGGTCCAAGGGGACTTTGATCACTTTATTTTTTTAATAATGGTGTCTGCCCTACCACCATTCTCCTGTAGCTACTTCTACTGTTTGTGTAGCATTTGCCCTTTGGTTTAACGTAGAGTACATGGTATATCAAATCGGGTAATACACTTATTAATCATTTCATGGCTTGAATATAGATAGGTTTTCATTTTCATTTTTTTTTTCTCTATTTAACTGCTGTTGATTTGTGCAACCCCAGCCCATGCACTAATGGGACGTCTAATTGACTTGTACCATATATGCATTTAATGTACTGGGCAAAGGACTTTAATTGGCCCGAGTGAAATGGCCCAACTTTTCCCAGTGCATTAAACTGTATTCTAACACGGCGCCTAAACATTAAGCTATAAAATTTCTGTTAAATTGTTTCACACAGAAAATTGTCAAAAGTGATGGCTCAAGTGTGTTTTCCCTAGCATGTGCCTAAATGCTTGAAAGAAAGCAATTGAAATGAATTTAAAATGAGAAAAGTTTACATATTTTTTTCACTTTATCAACAAATTCTCCTGTTATTATTATTAATTATTATTGAAACATTTGATATAGCTCTAGCATCATTAGACCAAACCACATTCAGCTGCGCTGTACAATAAATGTATAACTATAATGAGTAAAAATGATATAGAAGGTAAGAAGTACAAAACAAACAAAAATTAAAAGAAATTAAATCTAAAATGTAAAATGACATAAGACAAGGTATAAAGCAGTGAAAGATAAAAACAATAACAAAATTACTATGAAAAGAACCAAATTTGCAGGTCAAAGATACAAATATATGCTGAAAAACAGTCAGTTAAAGAAAAAAATAAGAGTTATAAGTTGTAAAAAAATTTCCTGTTGTAAAAATGGTATAAACCATTTAGTGAAGATAATGCATTAGTAGGACTTGATGCAATGGCTACAACAATGCAAATAATGAAGAAATAAAAAAACAATTATATTCCTGCATAATTATCATTTTGAGCTTTCCACCATTTTGAGTTTTCCACCACCATTTTGAGTTTTCCACCATTTTGATTATTTTAACAGTTGTTGATTTGTGTGACCCCAGCCCGTGTGCTAATGGAGGTACCTGCACCAGCTCTGGTACTAACTACATGTGTACATGCCCAGATGGCTTCTTTGGGACAAATTGTGACAACGGTAAGTAATAAAATAGGGTTACAAATGTGAAAAACTAGAGACAAAATAAGGGTGACTTTTGCAACTACAATGGAGTATTGCAGAGAACCTTTCCCAAAGCATTACTATATTTCATCTTTTTGTATTACTGGGCCACCAAGAGTATTTTGAAGCTCTTGGACAGAATTACTTCCAATTGAAGCTGAAGGAAATTTAATAGTAAATTCAGAGGATGGAGCGTCTGTGACATGGTGACATTTTGTGACAAAATTTTATTGTCTAAAAATCTGTGACATTTTGAAATTTTGTGACAGAAAAACATTAACAGATGTATTAAAATTTGTCTGACATTTTCTGAATGTTTTACCCCTTCACTCACACTCATTGGTAATTTGATGTTGCATATTTAGTGGTAATTTCCATTTTTCATGAACAAGAGTAGTAACCAAATGATCCGTTTTATGAATATCACCGGTCAACTGGTCATGATGTGTGAATCTATGCCATTCAAATGTGACAAAGGTAAAATTGATGTGACATTCTGTGCAAAAGGTGCTAAAACTTGTGTGACATTTACATATCGCGACTTGCTGACTGCGGACTTCTTTCTGTGCACAACTCAATTCAACTTTATTTTTGTTCATAATTACCTTTTTTTTACCTTTATCATTTCCAAAACTTTCTTCAACGGAACAACTTTTCTATTCATTTCTTCAAGACTTGATCTCTACTGTCCATTTCCATTAGATTTCTGGTAAAATCTTTCCGGTTTTTTTCTTCGTTCCTCAGCCTACACCCATCCTCCGCCTATCCTAACACACACATCGCACTGGGGCTTGTCACCTAGTGTGGGCAGCTCCTGGGCCTCTTCCAACTTTCCTCCACCTTCTTTCACACCTAGGTTTTCCACTTTTCTTCGGTCCACTGTCACTCCCTGCCCTCCGGAGTGTCTGCTAAAACTTTTTCACTTCTCATCCTCTTTTTTTTTTTTTTTGTACTTTTTTTTTTTTTAACCCTCACCCTTTTGTTTCTAACATACTTATGGAGACAACAGACCTAATTTTTTCCCCCAACTTCACAACGTTCTTTAAAGTGCCTCAAATGACCTTCCTCTCCCCCTCGGCCTCCTTCATCTCCTTCTCCTAACCTTTCCCCTCTCTCCTTACAACTTTCCACCACCCACCACCACTCCCCACCATGACCAAAGTTCATCATTGTCTCCTCCCCCCTGGTGACTCAGGCCTTAAAACACTCTCCCCTTCACCCTCACCAAAGCCCTGCAAGGCTTCATAGGTATCCCCGACCTCATAAAACCCCTTAGATCCGAGACCTTTTATCAAATGTTCCACCTCCACCCAATCAAGACTCCTCCTAGCTTCCCCTACCCTCGCCAACACCGGAGTCAACATCTCCCCCTCCCCTCACCATTATCTCAACTCCTCCAGGAAAGTGATAAGATGCCCTGATCTTCAGGGCCCCACCCCCTTAAGGAAATCATAACCGAACTCGAGTGGCAGGGCGTCACAGACATCCTGCAGCTTTTCGTCACCTGCAACATTACCACCATACAAACCAGCACTTATTTCCTCACTTTTGACACCCACTCCCCCCTCCTCCATACACGTTGCCTACCTAAATGTCTCCATCTCCCCCTACATCCCAATCCGCCACAAATGCCAAAGGTATGGCCACAGCAAAAACAAGTGCCGCTCCCAACCCTGCTGTGCCTCTTGCGGCTCCCCCTCCCATGATACCACTACCTGCAACAATGAACCCAGCTGCGTTAATTGTTCAGGCGATCACTCCACCTCCTCAAACTCCTGCCCAAGTGGCTCAGAGAGAGTGAGGTATCCAGGATAAAAAAATCCTTCAAAATGTTGTCTATCCTGTGACCAGAAAGATCTTAGACTCAATTTCCCAAAGCAACTCAACCAAAACACCTGCACCTATTCCCAAGTCATCACCCACTCCAACCCTACCACCACCACAAACATAAACATCACAAACATAACCCCCACCCTTCCATCCACCTACATTATCTCCAGGGGCATCAGACTGACATAACCTGGGTCGACCAATTTTCCACTCCGAGAAAAACTGCTCCTACCCCCTTTTATCCATGCCCAACCCCCTACCTCTTCCTCATCCACCAACACCTCCCCCCTCCCCCATGCTGCATCCCTCCCCATCCAAGAAAAAACCTTTTCACTAACAACAACAACAACAACAACCCCCCCCTCCCTCCTCTCCCTAAAGAAAAAGATCTCAACATTCATAAGACCACCTTAACACAACGAACAACCAGAGACAACCCACAAAACATCCACAGATCCCCTGCCAACCGTCATGGACCACCCCCAACTCCCGCATCCTTACCCTCTATCCCCATCACTCAAACCAAAAAATCCAACTCAACACCAACAGAACCCCCTCATCAAACCAAACCAAACCTTCCCAACTCAAAACACCATCTCCACAACACAAACTCCCTAGATCACGCCTCAGTGACAGGGAAGACTCCTCAATCAAACTTTAAACTTTCTTCTTTTTTGACCCGACCCTTCATTGATCACAACCCCTTCCAAGACATGGAAGTCGGACAACCCCCTTCATATTCTGGCCCCCCTCAGGGTGCCCCCCTCGTCACTTCTAAAATGGCAGACAGCGTACAATGGAATTGTTGCAGTCTCTCTGCCAACTTCGAAGAACTCAAACTTCTGATCATTGCTTTCAACTCCAGCACTATCTACCTACAGGAGACTGTCCTCTCTTCCCCCGATTCAATCCCTATTCCAGGGTACGCGGGATTTCATTTTATTACTTAAAACGCCAGAAAAGCCTCTGGCGGTTTCTTTATTTACATCAGAAATGATATCCCCTCGAGCCACATTCCTATCCAATCTGACCTTCAGGTTACTTGCTATCTCGTAACCCTACACAAAACCATCACTTTTTGCAGTCTTTACATCCCCCCAACTCTCCTTTACCACCCTCTTACCTTGGCGATCTCATCTCCCAACTTCCCAAGCCTTTCATCCTGACAGGTGATTTCAACACTCACAAGCCCCTTTGGTGTTCCTCTACTTCTACTGTCAGAGGGAAACACATTGAAAATATCCTGAACCACCACAATCTTTGCCAACTTAATGACGGCTCCCCCACTTACTTACACCCAGGTACTGGCAATTTCACCAACCTCGACCTCTCCATCTGCGACCCCTCACTCTTTGTTGACTTCTCGGACTGAAGAGTTCACCCTTCACTCTGTTGGAGTGACCATTTCCCCATCTTCATCTCCACCCCAACCCCTTTGTTTCACCACTTCCCAACCAACTGGAGATTTCAGCACGCAGACTGGGGCTCTACTCCACTCTGTGCCGTATCTCCATCACTAATGATATCCTCTTCTCCAATCATCCCTTCTCACTCTTCATCTCCAAACTCTTGAAGGTTGCCAATTTCACTATCCCCACTTCCACCTTCACCTCACAGAATTTCAAACCCTGGTTCACCACCAATTGTAAAAAAGCCATTTCCCTCCAGAACAAAGCCCTCCGTCTCTCCACACTCAGACCTCCGTCTCTCCATCTCCAACTACATAAAAAATACCTGGCAAAACTCCTGGAATCACGAAACCAGTAACAAACTCCACACCATCAAACTCAAAGTCTGGACCAACACCCCTCTGCACAGTTGCAACTGCAGGAAGACATCATTGTCACCCACATCCGCCTCGGCCACTCCCCTCTCACTCACTCCTATCTCTTATCAGGCTCTCCTAACCTTCTCTGCCCCACTTGTAACACCGGGATCTCCATCAAGCATATCTTAATTATCTGTATCCTATACCAGAACTCCAGATCTCTTTCCCTTTACTATCCTCAATCTGGACTTTTCGAAAACAATTCTTCCTCAAACATCATCAATTTCCTCCGCAACAACAACTTCTTCCACCACATTTAAATCCCCCTTCCCATCCCTTTCTACACCTAACCTTACTTACCTTTTTTCCTTCTTTTTCTTCTGCTTTTCCCCCTTTTCTCCTTAACAAACCTTCCATCTCCTCACTATCCTAATTCTTGCACCATAATTTATTAACACCCTCTTGGCACATTTGACTCTGACTGTCGCGGTACCATTAAACATCAATAAACCAAAACCTTGTGTGACATTTGAGACATTTATATGACAAATTTGAAATTTTGTGAAAAGCCATCAATCATCACTGTAAATTGCAGAATTTTGAAATGAATGTGTAAATGGAATGTGATCAGCATGTGACTAGTTGGTAGGTCCAGGCGCTACACCCCCCATTCTTCCCCCTCCCCCACCCCCACCCCACCTGCTATTCAATCTGCCATAAAATCATTAATAGAAGTTACACATAGTGTATCTTCAGACCACGTTTGAGAGGTTATATAGCCGCTTGCTCCCCTACCCTAAGGCTAATTCTGGTGTCACCCTTAACTTGAGGCAAATTTCCAGATACTGCTTCCCTAGAAAATCCAATCCTGGTCTTTCTGCCCCCACCCTTAGACTACTTATTATAATTCACTGCATTCTTTGTTACAGTGACTTCATTTCAGAAGTAATGTTGGCGTGAACATTATTTTTCATTTATTCTTTTTTTCTTCAGACGTTAATGATTGTATCGGTAACATGTGCGCCAATGGGGCAACATGTTTTGATGAATTTCAGTCATACAGCTGTCAGTGTCCAATGGGTTTTGAGGACAATTTTGTGAGAATGGTGAGTAATTTCAATTTTTTATCAGACCATTTAGAGATATGGCAAACTTTCAAACATATTCAAGTTAAATTGGTTAAACTTAAGCTAAATCCATCCAAGCCATCAGGCTCATATAGCCAGTGCTAAAACCAAGTTTTAATGGTGCAAGTGAATGAAAGTACATAACTCTCTCTGGATGGGGACACCAGTCCATTGCAGATTACCTCCCCAGAAATACTAGTACTTATTTTACAGCTGAGTGAACTGAAGCAAGTAAAGTAAAGTGCCTTGCTCAAGGACACAATGCAGCACTCACGGTGGGAATCGAACATGGTACCTTTCGAATACGAGCATGACTTTTTAACCACTCAGCCACTGCAAGTCTTAAGTTCAATTGGCAGCAAACCTTTATTGCTATAATGGCAGAGCCTGGCACGACGGTTAACAAATATAAATTAATTTTAAATTTCCAGAACCTGCCACAAAATGTTGATAAAAAGCAGCCAAAAAAGGATGGCCAATTGACCTCGCCCTCCATAGCAACGCAGTAACTAGGTGGGGGCAAACAAATTTCAAATCCGCAATCATGCATGACCATTGCATTGACATGTAGATCTTTATGTGACCTGCCACAAGCTTCATCCATCTATGGCACTTCCCCAGAACTTTTGAGATTTTGGCAAAAGAAATGAAAAAAAGATCTGTTTAATTAGCATTCTGGGTAATGGGAACCAGGTTTACAAAACCCATAGCGGGCCTGTATGCTCAAGTTCTGTTAACGGTATTGTCTATCACTCAGTCTCAATGTGCAGACATTGTTTCATGCAGTATATTGCATTGACTGCATGAGTATGTGCCACTAGTAGCTGTACTGTACCAGTACTGCATAGGATTTTTGCCCCACTTATTCAGATTTTATTGGTTGGTAACTTCGTGCAGTGATTGGTTGAAAAAGCTGTCAATCAACTAACTCAGAGAGGTCAGTTTTGATAGGGGGTGGGAATGTGAAGTACATGGAAGAATATTAGCTGGAAGATGATTGGGCATGAAGAGTGGGAGAGAAAGGAATTAATTATGGACTAAGTGGAAAGTGGATGCTACAGAGAAAGAAAAAAAAAGTGCTACCAAGAAAAGAGTGAGTGGATGTGAAAGGTAAAAATTAATAGTAATTGTTGATAGAATAGAAATGTGTTTGCAAGGCATTTGTGTCGTTTTGGGATGCCTTTGTTTCTAAACGTTTTGCTTCTCTCTAAAGATATGAACCCATGCCTGTCTAACCCATGTGAGAACAGTGCCACCTGCAACAACATGCTGACATCCTTCACCTGCTCCTGCCCCGCCGGCTTTACTGGTATCAACTGCTCAGAAGGTAGGTTGTTAGGTCTTTAGGTAGGTTATTAGGTAGGCTGTTAGGTCGTTAAGTAGGTCATTAGGTAGGTTGTTAGGTCGTTAAGTAGGTCATATTAGGTAGGTTTTTAGGTAGGTCGTTATGTCATTAGGTAGGTCGTTAGGTGTTCGTTAGGTAGGTCGTTAGGTTGAAAGGTAGGTTGTTAGGTAGGTTGTTAGGTAGGTCGTTAGGTAGGTTGTTAGGTAGGTCATAAGGTAGGTTGTTAGGTAGGTCATTAGGTATGTCGTTAGGTCATAGATCAATGTTATAAGCTATGAATATGCATCCTAGCATCACAGGGACAGTACAATGCTGTTATATCCAGCCACAAAATAGTGCCCTCCCTATGGATGCAACCAAAACACTTTCCCATTTCCACTGAATAAAAAAGACTAGGCGCTACATCACATCCTCATACTCCTGAAAAGTCTCCATGGATTTCATTGTATTTTTCCTGAGATATTGGGGTGTTTCAGCTGACATCATGAGATCACATGACTTTGTTTACATCGCCATTTTGTCGATTTTGAAAAACCACTGTCATCCGCTGTACACTTAATTAGACTTAATTTCGTTTGCATGTTAATAAGATTATTTTTGTAAGATGATATGCTGGAATCTTGCCGTGCCATTGCTTGCACTAATAGATGACATTTTCTCGATTTTTATCTGATCCTGATCGACGTTTGAAGTCGGTTTCTGCTGTACGGCTTTCAACCTACGGTACACACAAGGATTTGCAGCGAGCACTTTATATCATGTATGTAAGCTTTGTCTGAGTATAATGAACAATCAGCTGGTGTTAGCGTTAAAGTTACTCTTCGTATACCTGTTGAATATATAAAAGTTAAGGAAAATATAAATTAAAATCGGGAGCGGACAAAAATTGTAAGTAGTAAAATTCGCTGAACTGGTAGTGGTAGGTTAGCATGTAGTATGTTTTGTTGTACATGTGATGTGACTGGGCCATGTGAAGACTTTTGAAACGTAGCAATGCTGCCCTGCAAAATGGCTTCCCTTCCAGATGAGTTAAAGTCACATGATGAAATCCCTCCATTGGGAATTAAAACAATTGAATGTGTCAAGTAAGTATTATTAACTATAAAGGTCCTTGGGTGTGATATTCACTCCCAACTGAACTCAAATGTATTGATAATGTATCCCTGACCTCATTCAACACTAAGCTTAAAACCTTTTTGTTTAAAAAGACATTAATCTAATGTGTAGCTTGATCCATTGTATTTCTATTTATGTTGTCATTTCTGTATTCTTATTTTTGTTTTCATATCTAATTTCCTTGTATGTAAAGCGCTTTTGAATGTTTTTACAAAATTAGCACTATATAAATTTATGTATCATTATTATTATTATAATTTACCACCTGAACAAATTTTGAAAATAATTTACAATTATTAAAAAAAGTTTTATAAGATACCTAAAGAGTTGACTAGTATGATGATGAGGGCACCAGTCATGGACCGTAAATTCTCAGCACCCATTTATTTATACACAGAAAAAATATACCATTATCATCTCTTTAACAAAATAAGAAAATATTGATGATATTGAAGTAGCATCTTCATCATGTATTTATTTTGCTTGACCACTGTATCATTTAATTGAAACTAGGACTAGAGTGCAATATTGTGTCGATTCTTTTAACTTCAGATGTCAACGAGTGTGCTAACTCCCCATGCTTGAACATGGCAGCTTGTATAAATACTGTCGGTAGCTTTGAGTGTTCGTGCAACAATGGTTTTTCGGGCGAACTTTGCGATGTAGACATTGACGAGTGTGCGACCAATCCCTGCTCAAACAACGGCACTTGCATGGATCTTATAAATGACTTTGCCTGTGTGTGCCCTAGTGGATGGGAGGGCATGCGGTGTGAAAATGGTAAGCCAGCTGTCTGTTGTCACTTTGTTTATCTAGAATAGTGTCCCTCCTACCCACCCCCCCCTTATCACACTGACCCTTCACACTGACCCCTCCATAGTCATCAATATTAACTTCCAATGAGAGCATTGTCATCTGACCCATTTACACATTTCAATTGTAGTAGAGAAGTACCAAAATAAGCTTTTCAATTGTAAGGCAGCTTCCATGCTAAAGAGTATCTCATCAAAATTTAAAACAAATCTGGAATTACAATAACGATACAAAAATACATAATTTCAGATACCTGATGGTCAGTCCGGTTTGTACTCCCGATCGGGAGAACAGTTTTGGTCTCCCGTTCAGGAGATACATTACGGAAATATCCCACAATGCATCTATCCAAATTCAAATTTTGTAGAGGAATCTTATAAGAATCAGACAAATTTTGAGCATGGGGAACTCAACCTCTGCGAAGAGTTCAAATTTTTCTTCATGATATGAAATAATGGCATAAGAATGTTCTTTTCACCATAGGCTTTTAAAATTTATCGTGGAAATATCAAGAAATTTGAAGAAAAGTGGTGACTTCTTATTATGTGTTACCATTAGCTAGTCACGCTTTAAGAAGGTTGTCTGAACAAATCACTTTTAAGTTTGAGTCGTGAATTATTTTTGACTAACATTGGAATAAATATTATAGGAGTCAAATCAAATTTTTGTATCACCATTTTATTTGAATAAAACAAGAGTGCTTAGAAATAATACACACATAAAGCAACTACACCAAAGACTATGGCAAAGCTTCGTTATTGAACATAGTCGTACTGTGCACATCCCAATCTCCGGACGAACTCTGAGATCTGCGGACTGATGGTTGATAGATGTATCTTTTGGTTTGTGATGTATTGATATCAGTGAGTGTACAGGACATAAAGGACTAGTTCAGTGGTCAAACATGTCCATCTCATATGAAAGAGAACTTAAAATAAAACAAAATGGTTAAGAAAGCGTTCAAAAATCTTATTCCAATAAGGAGTTATTCAATTTTAAAACACCGTTTTATCTGTGTAGAAAAGTTGGCATCTTCATCCTCACATTAACAATTGTTGATATATTTTAAAGAAGGTGTATTAAATTTTTTACTATTTGAATTATATTTCCTCTAACTTTCCTAAAGTGGTATATTACAAATACCCTTCCTAGATTCAGATTTTCTCCTTTTCAGCTATATTCCATTGTTTTTAAGCCACAAAAGCACAGGACAAAATATGATAGAATACATCAAGACTTTGAGAAATCTGAGGCTATGACATCACAACTAGTCTGATTTCAGTCGTTTCTACACAAAAGATACCAAACTTTAAACTGACACATTTCCTTAATTGAAAAAGATTTTTGAAAGCTTTACTTATTTTGTTTCATTTGAAGTCCTCTTTCATATTAGAAAGACTTGCTTGACCCCTAAACTAATCCTTTAATGCAAGATTCTTCATGTGATGATGACTCCACCATCATTTGTCCAAATTGGTTTGGGTATGGGCTAGGGGGGTAATGCGTTTTATGGAACTTGACCAGTTCAATATTTATCAGGAGGGCCAAAGTGTGACTTAACCCTGATCACTTGGAGATATTTGGATAGTTTGAACACTGTTACATGGCATGTTTATCTTCTTTTGCATCAGAATATCAATGCAATTATGGCTCTAGTTTTAATCTTATCAAACATTTATGAAGCTCTTGTGAGTGAAAACAACCAGTTTTTTGGTAAAATTGGTCACCCGAAGAGGCGAAAATGTCTACCTTCATCATGTGTTTCTTTTTTTTTGTGGGTGACAATATTGTAAAAAAAATATTTTTGAAGCGCCAAAGCAAAAGATTTTCTGGATTTGGTAGAACATAATTGGTCATTTAATTACATGTGATTGGACATGAATTAAGTGACATGCTAACGCACATCAGTGGCACAAGTCACATCTTAATGGGTCTATATTTTTAATGGTGGCTGACTCTTATTTTAGTCACATTGTTACACCCCCAAAATGTTGCAGAAGTCATCACTAGATTATTTTGAGGAACAATATTCATGGCAAAACAAAAGTTTTAGGCATGTTATCAACTTAATCTCATAACTTTAAAAGCTAACGCAAACAAATATTCTTTGCAAAATTGTAACACATTCCTATTTTGAATTGAAGCCCTTTCATACAAGCATAAAATAATTCACTCATCTCCCCCCTCCCCCACCCTTACATTGTAGTTTGTTCTGCAACAGTAGCCTAGATGCTTTACCATAATTTTTTACATACCATAGATACTAATGAATGCTTGGCCATTCCATGTTTCAACAATGCCAGCTGTATTAACCTGCCAGGAAGCTTCCTCTGTCAGTGCCTACCAGGTTTTGAGGGTGCCACTTGTGCTGGGGGTATGTATTTCCTATTTTATTGTCAGAAGATTTTCAGTTTGTCCTCCCTTTCATCTGCTCTCCTCAGGGGTCAGACGAAGAAGCAGTAACAGGCATAACAAGCGGGGAGTAACTGCCCCTCTTGATAGGGAGTTACTTTCTGGTTCTATGCTTCTTCTTTGTAGGGAAATAGAATTGGGGAATTTTCAATGTAAATTTAAAGAAAAGTTAAGTAACATTTTAAAAAGATGCGTTTAATTCAGTAACATTTATGGAAAATTGAAGAAAATTTCTCGAGAATTGGAGGATTTCTTCATGAGCAACAAAGTTTGATGGAAGCTGGATTTATTAGTGCAATGTATTTGTTTGTAATTAGGCAATTTATTTGGTTATTGCCCCCCTCCCTCCCCTCTTCTATCTCAAGAGGTGACTCTTCCTATGTGCTGAAGTAACCATTTAATGCTGATATGAATCAGACGTTAGTATACACCTGATGGGATGTATTATAGCTGTGTGGCTGCATCTTCTATATGGCTTGGTATGGATTAAATACATATTTAAACCATTCCGAATGTTATACTTGAATAGTTGCATAATTAAATTTGCTTATTCAAATTTTAATATGCATATTTAATCTGCTGTATTTACATATAACAGGGCCTCACTAAAAAACAGTTTTAGCTGCCCTGTGTAAAAAAATTTTTAAATAAAGTTAGTAATAATTAAGCATTCAAAGCTATATTTACATATTCAAAATAGCTCCAGTTTGCATATCTAATTGTTTCAACTTGTATGTTTATTGTTTTCATTTGCAATATATTTGCATAATTTTGTTCAATTGTTTTAATATTCATATATGTTGCAACTACATTTTCCAATACTTTATTTAGAAATGATATTCCATTATATGAATTTTACCTTTTTAGAATTACATGATACAATATTAAATCTGTAAATATTTTATCAATTGTATCTTGCATTGATTTTCAATATGAATAGCTATCTTTGAAACAATAGTGCACATTATACTTTGATTTATTATGTGGTTTGAAATTAATTACAATGCATGTGCAAGTATTATAACATATATATATATATATATATATATATATATATGAAATAATATATATATTGAAATAACATATATATATATATATATATATATTGAAATAATATATATATATAAATAACATATATATATAAATAACATATATATATAAATATATATATTGAAATAACATATATATATATATATATATATATGTATATATATATATATATTAAAAAGATGTTTTCTTTCTTTAATCTGTTTAATCTTGCCTCCATATGTGGTAGTTATTGCATATAAAAATCCAAGTTGCATGTGATTACCATAAAGTTCATGGGTGCTTTGTAGCTATTGCTATATTGCAAGTTCAGTATAAATTTCCTAAATTTCAAGCTCCTCACAGCTATTTTTTCTTCGTTTATTCTTCTATATTTTTATTCAAATTGAACCCAAGGGGCCAACTTCAACATTTTCCGACATATACAATTTTATTCAGAATAGGAACGACCTAGAACTGTAGGTTCTATAGTTCTAATATATAGTGCACTGTTTATTTACTGAAAGGGCAAACATTTGAAGTAATCGGAAGTAAACTGCTGTAGTTTCTTTTCTCTTAATTACTTTATCTCTCTTAATGCTTTCTCTTTAATTGAGCCATTCCAAGCACAACTACTCTATTTCCTGCAGTATGCAGAGGAAAATGTTTTGGTATTGGAAAATTTAATCTTGAATATATTTGCAACCCATTTAACTTACTATTGCTTTTCTCTCATGGGCTTGTTCATAAATAATCTTGATCATGATGAATATTCATGCCTTCATTAATATTCATGATTTTATGAATATTCATGATTTTTTTGCTCATGCCTTCTTGCTTTGCTTGCATACTTACTATTGCTTTTCTCTCATGGGCTTGTTTATAAATATTCTTGATTCATGATGAATATTCATGTCTTCATTATTATTCATACTGTTATGAATATCCATGCTTTCTTTGCTCATGCCTTCTTGCTTTGCTTGCATTCTCTTGCTCCCCTAATAACAATGCAGAAACTGATGACTGTGCAGCCAACCCCTGTTTCAATGGAGCTCAGTGTCTGGATGTTCTCGGTAATGCAGATTTTAATTGTGTATGTGAAGCTGGATTTGAGGGGAAAAGATGTGAAATCAGTAAGTGGTTTGTTTTTTGTAGTTATTCCTTGAAAATCCTTACTGCAAGGAAATTTTCTCAATGTCACAGTTTTTCTCCTGTATTACTTTTAAAGAATCCTGCTTTCGATTTAATTGTTTTTCACGTGAAATCTTGTGAAATAAGTAGTTTTCTCATTTATTATTAATTCCTCAAAAATTGCAAGTACAGGTAATATTCCTGATAAGAAATCATTAATGGTGTTGCTGGTGTATCACTTTGGGGAAAATCCTTACAAGAAGGAAATTTTCTTGATACAATATCAGTAAAAATCGGGATTTCTTCAGAGTTAAATGAATTCTCCCATGAATTTTCATTCACGTGATTCTCTGAAGGCTATTAAAGAAACTAATTGGTGAAAAAAAACATGTTGATAGCATATTCTGTTATAACATTTTAAAGATTTCACCATTGTGTTGCAAAGTGGCAGTGCAGTGTACAATGTCAAGAGTGCAAGGTACACGAGCAGATGGGCAAAGTGTCTTCTACATATAACATGCTATATACCCCATCTCAATAATAAAACAGGAAATGGTTCCAATGATTGAGAGAGAGTAGATTAATTTTAAAGGAATGCATAACAATTGTCATCGCACTCTCTTTTCCATAGACACTCTTCAATGTCCTTGCTTATAGGTTTCTTATTGGATCCACGGGTGTATTGTTCATGAGCTTGTGCTCCAAAACAATTAACCTCTCAAAGTTAGATGATTGACAGCTTTTTCAACCAATCACTGCTCGAATTTGCCTAGCAACAAAATCTGCATAACTAAGTGGGGAAAACATTCTACGCAGTTCTGGTACAGCTAGTATAGCTACTTAGCGGCATGCACTGATACAGTCAGTGTAATATACTGTACAAGACGAACATTTTGCACACACAAACTGAGTGACCACAAAATAGTAAACAAAAATTGCACTTACTGTACATGCCCGCAACAGGCTTTGTAAATCTGATTCCCGTAACCCAGAATGGTTAACAAATGGATTTTTGTTTATTCCTTTCGCTAAAAACTCTTAAAGATCTAGAGAAGTGCCATAGATAGATCAAACAAATTAAGGCTATATATCAATGCATTGGTTACGCATGATTGCGGATTTAAGGTTTGTTTGCCCCACCTAGTTATCGCGTTGCTATGGTGGGTGTGGCTTATTTCTTTGATCGGAGAGATTTTAATTCTAATTATTTTCTTGTGTTTTATTTTTCTGCCAACCAGATATTGATGAGTGTGCTACGAATCCATGTAAAGAGGGCGCTACCTGTGTGGATGTGGTCAATGGCGTTATCTGTAAATGCCCACCAGGTTTCGTGGGGGAATTCTGTGAAACAGGTCAGTAAAATTCAATAGCTGATTAGAGGGAAATTCTCCACCTTTTACCCCCTCCCCCCACCCCCACCCTCTCCCCTATCCACTGGAAAATTTAAAAAAATGGAAAACTTGATAATCCGCTCTTCTTCACTCTGAAGAGAAGAAGATTAATTGTCCAAAAGATGATGATGACCATTTTTATCAAATCGAAAAAATTAGATTGATATTATAGAACAATTACAAAAAGTTAGACTTGTGAGTCAGGAAAGTGTTTATTTCTGCACCCTTTGGTATAAACAGAAGTATATGTATCTGAGAGAATTTCATGGAATGTTTAAAGGAATCTTGCAAGAGGGATTTAGCCAATCATGTGTGCTGATAAATTTTGAATAAAAAAAAGATGATTTAGACAGGATCTAGATGGGTTTCAAGTGAACATTTTCCTAAAAAACCAGACAAAGTCATCACCCAATCCAGAGATGTTAATTCTGCCTCATATCTTCAATTTTGTAATGTTTTCTTTGTTAGGTAAGAAGTTATTTGTTGTAAATATGGAAGAGTGTGGGGGAAGGGGGGTTGTTTTTCCCCACCCTACACCTTCAGTCTAACCTCTATTTCATCCATTCTTACAGATTTTGATGAATGTTCTCTGAATCCATGTCAAAATGGTGCAAGTTGTGAGGATTTTGTGGCAAGCTTTGTTTGCATATGCCCAGAAGGATTCTCTGGTATCACATGTGCTAATGGTAGGTCACCTGACTTCTTCTTCCATTGTTGTATCAATAGCGTTTTAGCAATTAAACCGTCTACCCAGTTTATATACATGCCAAAAAGTTTCTCTTTAAGCCTACCCGCACCGACACCGGAGTTAATTCTGAAAACAATTTTTAACCCGACTTTCTGTTCAGTGTCTTGTGTTTCCACTCCAAACAATAAATGTTTATCTGACATTCCCATGCACACCACAGCCAAGTAAGCCCAAGGCTATTTGTGTATATAAGATTACACAAAGCCAGAGCTGAATAATGAAGGCACTTTTGTGATTAAAATCACTCATCCGTGTTAGGTGTCTTAGTGGGAGAAATTTGTTTTCAAACTGGTGATAAAAATTGCTGTGTATCATAATGCCTGAGGTAATGATGTGCATGAACTGTGAATGATTGATGGACCATTTCTCCTAAGGGAAGATATTGCTTTATGCAAATCTTCTCCCTATTCGCAACTTTTATGTTTGCATTGGAAAACCCTATCCACTCCCGCCTCTAATGTATTCAAAATTGATTGAAAAGTTGAAAGATTTAGATCCAGATGACCAGAAGATGTTTTTTTTTAAGAACAGCAATATTAAATGCAGAAAGGATGAACAATTTTAGTAATCATGATAAATATTTGTTGCAATGGATTTTCAGTCCAAAATCCTCAAAGCCTACAAGGTTGAACAAAAACACACTTTCAAATCACTCATTTATAAACAAACAAAACCTTCACTGTTAAATACCATCCTATTTGTTAATTATTCCTTCATCTCAGACACTTTGACCACAGGGGAATACTTTTGTCCTTGTGTTGAGTGTGATAGTCAGTGCAGCTGCAGTGAAATCTGTTTACTATCAATGTCAGATTTTGACCATTGAAAGTGAGGTGAAGTGTGTGGATTGTAGAAATAAGAAATCCCTGGTGTTATTGCTTGTGCTGGGTTGTGGTTTCTGTTGTGAGCAATATAGACCCCGACAGATTTTAGATTTTGTCAGGGCTTAAGACACAAAATGTATTGCGAGGTTCAGACTTAATGATGAAACCATTTTTCTGAGGTCTTATTGCATATGCATGCACAGTAACTGAACTTGCCCTGTAGGCAACCAAAATGCTCCCCCCTCCCTTGCCCCTTTGTGTGTGTACTTTACGGACGGCCTCTGAAAATGTACAGTTTGTTTCCCAACTTTCTGATATAATTTGTAAATGTGATCTGTCTTACATGGATATATTTAACTGTGTTGTTTTAAGTTCGTTCACTCATAATGTTGAAACTCTTTCAGGGTTGATGTGAAATAGACTGATCCAATGGCTGATTCATCATTACCATTGTAAATTATTACCATTGTAAATTATTACCAATGTAAATTATTACCAATGTAAATTATTACCAATGTCAAACTAATACCAATGTCAAATTAATTCATAATCATAATCAAGTTAGATTTTCCATGATTTTTGAGACTTAGTGCCTTTTTCTTTTCTTGAAAGGATTACTCAGTGGTCAATTAAGTTTATCCTATCAGAAAGAAGACTTAGGTACAAACAAAATGGGGAAGAAACTATATTCAATATCTTTTTCCATTAAGGGGATTTTCAAGTTTTAAAGGTCTGTCTGATCTGTATAGAAATGGCTGGTAAAGTAAGTCTAGTATGGGAGGTTAAATGTTAAATGTATTTTAAAGAAAATTAATTTATATTTTGTAGTATTTGAATGAATTTTCCTCAAATTTATTTAGGTGGTAAATTAAAATTACCTTTACTAGATTTTTTTTTGTTGATAACCTGACATATTCCATGCGTTTTAAGCCAGAAAATTGCAGAGAAAACTATGATAAAATACATAAAGACCTTCAGGAATCTGAGGGTGTGACATCACAACTAGTCTGATTTCAGCCGTTTCTACACAAATGATACAGAACTTTAAACTTAAATATCTTCTTAAGCGGAATAAAATTTTTGAATGCTTTTTTCACCATCCTCTTTCACATAAGATAAACTTGCTCCACCACTGAACTTAATCTTTTAATTCAAAGAATATTTTGGAATGACAATTTATTTTGATTCCTTTTAGATTCTAGAATTATATTTTATGAAACAAGTTTCAAGAAATATATTTATGTTGGTAATTGAGTAGCATCAACATAGAAGTGTACAATTCATCAAATAGTTGATATATTTTTCATTTTACGTTGCTGATTGTCATTACATCATATAGAAATTCCGCCAATTCCAGTCCAGGGTGGAGTTCAGTCAGCAAGCCTGTTGCATTCATTTGCAGGCATACTTTCAGGTAGCGATTGTAGTTTTAGATGCTGTGTACTCATATTTACTCATGCACGATGTTGTATACTCTTACTTGCTCATGCACTGTATAACATCCTAATACTCTGCACATGCACTGTATAGCATCCTAATACTCTGCACATGCACTGTATAGCATCCTAATACTCTGCACATGCACTGTATAGCATCCTACTACTCTGCATATGCACTGTATAGCATCCTAATACTCTGTACATGCACTGTATAGCATCTTAATACTCTGCACATATTTATATCTCTTTTTTAAAAGACAATAATTGAAATCTCAAGAAATAAAATCTTGGAATTCTCTTCTCATTTACGACTATAATTACTCATTCTTTGATGCTTCCAACCTGTTGTGCTCTTGCACCTTTTCTTATATTGCACTTTTTGAACTTTTGAGTTATTTTATAGAATATAACCTCTCTGACACTACTAGACCTTTACTGTTGACATATAAACAAATTTCATCAATCTTGGTTCTTACTCTGGTGGCTTTGTGTTTCTTTATCAATTGGGCATCTATATTTCAGTATATGTTCAGGCAGTTGCCATGCATCCCTGATATGATGCATGCTGTTTAAAGAAACTGAAAACTTAGCATGATCTTGCCTAATTTTACACTGGAGGGTACCAGTCCCTGTGCTGTGCCTGCATGTTCGCTCACCCCTATGATCTTTCTCAGGACTAGAGTAGACCAAGTTCAAGACTTAAGTAGTGCCACTCACCGCCGGATCCAAGGCCACCCCCCCTTCCAAAAAAAAAAAGTCCCAAATGATGCAAAGTTCTTAATTCTTTGCACATGCCATGGCTCCTTCAGCATCACACTATTCCTCAGACATAATTTGCTCCCTCCCCAGAAAAGCTTCTTGGATCCACTAGAGAGTAAAACAAGAGTGTTGATGGTGAATCGAGAGAGAGAAAGAGAGAGAGAGAGAGGGAGGGAGGGAGAGGGAGGGTGGAGGGAGAGACAGACAGACAGACAATTTATGGATCTGATTCAAGTGGGGTTTTTTTACACCCTTTTTAACAATTTTCCTTTACCTTTCTGCACCTGGTGATGGTTTACTGAATATTCATGAGGTGTTTTCTATCCCCTTGGTTATTTTTAAGATGTAGCATGCACAAGATTCAATAGTCTATGCAATGCATGTTTCTTGTAGATAGGGCTTAATTAACCATTTATTAATTTCCACGTGGCTGTGACACGACCGATTAAACATGCACTTTTCAAAAAATTATTTTACTTTGTCAAATAGGCCCACAGCACTGATTTTGGTATCATTTGAAAGAGCTAGAATACTTCTTTTAGAAATGTAACATTTTGATGGGAGTTAAGTTGAAGAATTTTGAAAAAAGATAGTTGGAAAAATACAAATTTTGAAAATGAATGCACAAAATTGAACAAAAAACATTTTTCATTTTCAATTCAACAGTCCATCTGTTATGTGAAGATGCCAAGTTTTGAACATTTTTGTATTTTACCTACTGTGGGTAATTTTGTAAAATAACATAATAGCCTTTACTGGCTCTGAATGATAATATTGGAATTTAAAATTGACATTTCATTATGTATAGAATTTTCTGGAAAATTCAAGTATAAGATTTTGAGAGAACTGTCAGGAACGTATGCAAATTATTAAAAAGTTATGCAAATTATTGAAAAGTTATGCAAATTATTAAGAAGTTATGCAAATTTGTTAAAGAAGTTATGCAAATTTGTTGAGGTGGTTATGCAAATTTGTTGAAGAAGTTATGCAAATTTGTTGAAGAAGTTATGCAAATTTGTTGAAGAAGTTCTGCAAATTTGTTTAAGAAGCTATGCAAATTTGTTGAAGAAGTTATGCAATTTTCTTTAAGAAGTTATGCAAATTTGTTTGATGATTGTGTAAAGCGATGGTTTTTATGATGGTGAACATATTTGTGTGTATCTGCTTGGAACCCTATTTTTCATTTAATCTTTTTACTTGCACGTAATTTTTCCATGTGGTAGAAGCTTTTAATTGTATTGGGATATATCTTAATTGCTATCTTTTAATCGTATACTCTGCATTTTATTATGTTAAGAGGACGTAATTCACACAAGTGTTTTAATTTCAAGCTTAAATTTCCTTTTTTCAGTTAGAAGAAGAATGAGGCAACAATCTAATAGTGATGGGTTTACACACTTCACATTAAAACTGATGTGTGATGGCATGTTTTCCACTCATTTTCACATGTGAAATTGGAAAAAGTGACACTTATTTTTATTTTTTTTGTGATGGAGGGCCTTCACAAGCTGGAAAGGCAATGCAATGAAGAATTGGAACAGGATTGCACATTTGTTTGTGAAACAAGAACTTTGCACATGTCACATTAACATTGATTAGAGTTTCTGAACTTTTGAAATGTGTTCTCTTATCAAATGATAAAAATAATCCTTAGAAAGTAGGAGCTGAAATTTATTATCCAGGGGGAAATTGAATTTTAGATGTATTAAAAGAAAAGTCTTATTTGTAAAAAATTGATGTGAATTTTTCCCCCGGCATCTAAATTGGTGGGGATGTGGCACCTTTATCAATCATCAGAAAATGAATGAGAACTTTATATTAGGGAAAGGGGAAGGGGGTATGAATTGCAATTAGTAAGTGAGATGTGTGATTACAGGTGAGGGGGTTTCTACCACTTTGAGGTCTTCTCTTTTCTTTTTTTTACATGAGCTTTAATATTTACTCCAAGCATAAGTAGTTTAACCATGAAAGTTTTTAAAGGTGAGTTGCTTTTTTTTTTTCAATGTAGAGTAATTTGAGAGGGATTACAATTTGACATTTGTTGAGAAAAAATTTGGTATGTTTCACATAGAAAGAAAGTTTTGATGGTTCATTAGAAATATAGTTTGAAGAAAAAAGCATTATAAATGCAGGCTACAAGATGTCAGATTGGTTTTCCTGTGGAGAGCAACATTTCTTTTAGAAAAATATAAATAAAAAGGTAAGGGGATGGGATGAAAAAGAAGGGGAAAATTCCCAATTTAAGGTATATGATTTTGTCTGGTTTTAGCATATCCAACAGGATCATTTAATTTTTATTTTTATTAAACTTCTGAATTTTGTTTTGATTTATTATTATTTTTTTATATTTTTTTTTCTGCCCTTCAGGTCAAACTGCTTGTCTTAACAACCCTTGTCTGCATGACTCTGTCTGTTTGGAGACCGAAAACGGTGCCAAGTGTATTTGCACCCCAGGATATGAGGGAGAACTTTGTGAAATTGGTAAGAAAAGTTGGGGAAATTTTGACGAGTGATCTATTCTGCTTGAATTTTTATGTTGAATCTGTTGGAAAAATATTTCACAGGAGTTTCAAATGAAAAGTGGGAAAATGATAGCACTGAAAAAGATTGTTTGAAATCAAGTTAGAAGTTGTGCTGGAAGTTAATCAGTTATGAAGTAAGATGCTGGGTAAATTTGAAAATTGGAAGACCAATGCAGGTTTAATCCTGGATCTTGTCATACCAGAGGCTGTCAAAATGGTGCCTGCTGTTTATTTGCTTGGCATTTAGAGGAAACAACAGGGCAGTAATGCAAAATTAAAATGAACAAAGGGGAAAATGGAAGAAAGAGTTCAGGAAAGTTTTTCTCAAAAATAATTTAGGTATATGTTATGGACTTGTTAATTGTGTGTCATTGCACCAAAGTGGGTGGACAAAACATGTAGGTGTCTTTCATTTTTGTGAAATGACTTGCTCCAAATGAACCACCGCTGTACAAAGTTAATGGGGCTGAAGTAAATTGATCCACCCCAGAGTCACTATGGCGACTGACAATTTGGTACAATGACGCACATGTGAGTCACTAATTCATATGTTGATGACTCACCTTTGACTGACATTGCCGGGGGTAGTAGGGGTGAGTCATACAACTGACAAGGGCATTAGGCATAGTGCTGTCATGATATGTCGAGTATCGTGATACCTCTTTTCCCACAACATCAATTATGCCTCTTATGCCTCTTAGCACATATCCCAATACCAAAAACTAATACAGAACTAAGACATTTTTGCGCAACTAACCTACGCTACTTTGTACGTTACAGTACTAACGTTACGGTAGTAAATCTAAAAGTCAAGTTTAGGCCATGATCGTTTCTAAATCAACTTTTAAAACGTGCAACAAGTATCGTGAAACATAAAAAAAAACTTATTAAAAATCGTGCTCCTTCACCCCACACTGGCATGCTCTGATGTAAGTTGGCAAAAAGAACGAAAAATTGGCCCAGAACATGCCTCTCACTTTGATGATTCATGCATCACCATTGGCTGAACTACCAAACACATGTGATGCGTGATGAAATCTAGAATGTAATAATCACGCGATCATGTCGTCTGCTAGATCTGGAAATCAATTTTTCTTGCATTCATCATTATGCATTTAGGTATCCATAAAAAAAGTAGGCCTAGTATTATTAACAATTTGTGTTGTGAGTCAGTTTTTTCTTGAAAAATATTGCGATATACCAATATATCGCGATATTTTTCTCCATGATAATTGATACGTAATACAGCTATATCGTGACAGCTATAGTTAGGCACGACAGGGATTTTGAGAAAAGAAGTTGCCTGTTGAAAGAAATTGAAAGTGAAATTATCTGCATAAAGTCTACTTAACACAATTAATTAACCCTTACTCTACCAGAGCATTTGAGATCACAGTGTTATTTTAGGGAACTTTTTATTTTCTACTGTAACAACTTTTATGTTATTTGAAAGTTAAGACTGGACTTTACATTAGTTTGCATAATTTTCTGGTCAAATATGCAAATTTATTTCAAATGAGGTCATTAATTCAGATTATTAGATGTCCTAAAACTACTATCTTTGGGATGTTCTGCTCTCTTGTGACTAATTACAGAAAAATTATTGATCAAATTTATGAATTGTTGAAAGAAGGATTTTTTATTTGATACTAATTTTTTTTTTTTTTGGAGCAAGGAAAATATTCATATGTCAATTTTAAATTTTTGACCTCTGATTTTGCCAATAATCTATCTGATAGAATTTTGCACTGTATACTTTCCTATAGACATGTATTAAATCTTCATTTCTATGATGCACAAAACAAATATGATATAAAAAGGAAATGTTTACACCATTGTTTCAATACAAATTTATGCAATTTGCCTAATTTATTATGCTCAGACTTGAAATTCTTATCTGTTTCAATCTAAATCTAAGCAATTTTTGTCAATTTTTTCAAAAAGATGCATGTTTTGGGGCATTTTTAACAAAAAGTGAAATTTCTGAGTGTTTGGACAAAATTTGCCTGAAAAAGTTGAGCATAGACCCCCTAAATTATACAACATTATGAAAGATCTTATCAAGATCTTTGCATTGAAACTTTCGCACCCCTATAGGGTTTTGGTAAGGTCCCAATTTTATTTGTAGAAAAAGGTAGTCTGAAAATGGTGATATTTTGCTGCGTGGTAGAGTAAGGGTTAATCATTTTCATGTTTGTTTGTTATTCAGTCACTCATTATTTTCCAGTCATAATTTATTCTTCTTAGTAAAATGATGTAATAACCTAGATAGCCCAAAAATGGGTAATCTTGTTTTGGTAGTTGACAGAAATCAATGTTTTTTCTTCACTTTTTGTTCTTTTAGAAATAATGGAATGTGCCAGTATTCCGTGCCTAAATGGAGGAACCTGTGGTGAAGGGGTCAATGAATATGCATGTTTTTGTCCTGATGGATGGACAGGAAAACAATGTGAAATTAGAGGTAAAGTCAATTTTTTTGTTTTCAAAATTGTATCTTATTTGAAATTGATTTTTTTCTGTATTGATATGACTATTTTTTGTCTTTAATGCAAGGAGATGAATGTTCTAAATCTATTCCAGTAGTTTTTATTTGCAAGTGGATGTAAGGCACCCATATATGGGAGTATAGGGAAAGAGAAGAATTTTCACACATTGTGTTCCATATTCATATTGTTGATGGTATCCATATTAGCACTTTAGTGGTGAAATGTAATTTGTATTGTGAATTGCCCTTCCTCAACTTTTAGGAGGCAAGGTATTTTTGCTAATCCTCATCCCTGCCCCTCCCCCCTTCTGCCCTCCCCCCTTCTGCCCTTCCCCTTTCTGCCATTTACCCCCCCCCCTCCCTTCCAACACACACACACACACATAAATATGCTTTTGGTAGGCAAATCCTGAATTCCCTAAAGAAAGTTGCTCATCTCATCTCACTATAGTTAATTATGTTTTATAATCTAAAGTTTTTAAAGAAATTAGCCTTCAACTTGGATTTATTACAGCTTTTCCTCATATCCCTTTGGTAGGGGATAATGGACAATGAGTCCCCCACCCCCACCCCCTTCCCCCCCACCCCTGAGACTCGACTATCACACCATCCACTAAAAGTGTCCATTTTCCCAAAGCAAAGGGACAGTAGGAAAAAATATTTCATCCATGAACCCTTCATTTATTTTACTCTTCTTTTTTTTGGCAGATACGGACGACTGCGCCTTCAACCTTTGCCGGAACAATGCCACTTGCATCGACCAAGTTAATGGCTTTATGTGTGCTTGCGCTCCAGGGTGGCAGGGGGCGCTTTGTGAGCAGGGTCTGTCTGCAAGCTTTTTATTATTTTTGCCAAATTGCAACACTTAACATTCATCCTTTAAAGTACTGCTAATCAAGCTCCTTTCCTTCTTCTGTATGCACACAACCTTTTAGCATTTATTATATCTAGAAAGCAATAAAATGTTTTTGCACTTATTTCCATTCAACATTTTCATTGAATTGCATGGCCATAAATAACCCAAGCATTGCCCATTATCTTCTCTTTTTTTTAAATTAACAAATTTTGAAATATTTTTCTTGGAGCAAAGGTTTTGCCTTGAAAGATTTGTTTTTGACAGGAATGAAAATTTTGCACATATTTGTTAAACAAGATTGCCTGATGCAGAATCAGGTTGAATTCAATCATACATTGTACTGTATCTGCACGAAAAATGTTTTTGTAAAAAGAAAGTTCACAGTCCTTGTACAGACCATCTGTCTCATTTCAAATATTTTTGTTGTGTAAAACAATGTATGTTTACACTGATGGGTAACAGCTGATTTACATGTCATATCCACATCACCCCCTAGATTGAACTTGCAACAATTTTCAGTTTTTATTGAGCCAGTGAATCAAATGTAAATTCAGTTTCTACCCAATCACTGCAAGAAAATATTCTTTAAATGCAAAGCAAAAATTTAAAAAGTATAATTTTTTAAAGATTTTTTACCATTTCTTTATTATCTTGGTTTTATCGTGGTGACAGATTCTACTAACTTAATTAGATTTGTCATTTTTCATCTTTTGTCTAAAAACACAAATGAATTTAACGTTCTTTTTTCATTTGTATTTTATCTCACATTCATCCTTCACTAATGATATTTCTTTTCAATTTGAACAATCTTTACACACTTTAATGTAGCTGTGAATGCAAGAAATCGCCGATTTGCCCGTTCTATTGTTGATCACCTAAATGGTAATTTTTATCTTACTGAATTAATTCTTATTACATGGACTGCAGAGAGGGGAAAGGGGGTCTCGATTACAAATTATAATGATTTTAATGAAATTAAAGAAACTGCAAAGAAATATAATGATAAGAAGTGTTTATATGTGAGTTTGTTGGATTGTAGTAAGCTTCTACCTACATCATCACAGGGCTTCCATGGGCCTCTTCTCCTTTTGATTCACCCCTGGATTACACTAAGGGCTCTTTAGCGGACCCAGACCCTTGGAAAAAAGCTTTGTGCAATTGCAGTGGCACTTATGTTTACAAGTTTTCCTCTGCAGTTCATGTATAAGATAAGCACTTAGTTTGAATATTCTTAGATGTTTGTTTAATCTCCAATTGTTTTCATGATGCTAAATCATATAACTTATAAAACCTTAAATTAAGTGATACATTGACTAAATGAATTTTATTTTAGCTAGATCTTCTTCTTTTTTTTTTCAACAGATTTTTTGGATGTATTTTTTGCAGAAAGAAGTAATTTCTCAAAATTTTGAAGAAAGGTATGTATAAGAATTTTCTTTATTTTCTCTGAAAACTCAGAATGAGTTGTTATGGAGATTCAGTTCGAAATGTTAGGTTCATTTTATAAAATATTTTCAGCTTATAAAATTCAATTATACAGATGTATAGACACCTTAGCCATAAAAGGTGTCACCATATGATTGAGCAACTCTTTAAAATCCTGATATTTGATCTACTTTTTAACTGCTATAAGAAAAAATAAACCATTAGCACAAGAAAACTCATCAAATTTTATGAGAAAATGAGATCATTGAAAACTAATATTTGTTTGCAATTGTATTATCAGTTTTACAAACCATTGGTCCTTCATTTGATAAGGAGTGCAAGACAGATTTAAATAACTACCATTTTGTTAATTTTCCTCTTTTAGCAATGACCTCTTGTTCCAGTAACCCCTGTTTGAACGGAGGATTTTGCTCTGTCCTACCAGAATCAGACATTTTCATCTGCACTTGCCCTGAAGGGTACCAAGGGGAACGCTGTGAAGAAACAGGTAAGAAAGAACCAAGAAATGTTAGATTCTTGATTCATGATGTGATGTCTTGGTGCATATGTGGGATCCTAGAAGGACTTGCCTCCAATAAATTGTTGGAGGGGACGAGTATGTTGATTTCACAGCACTCACCAAAAATTCCCTTGGAAACAGAATCTGATATATTACTAGCTCAGAGCAGTAGAGCCATTTACTGAGATTTATATTTCTGAAAAGCAAAATAATACAAATGGTCAACAAAAACAACTAATAATAATATTATATATAGCACAATATCCTGCCTGTCAAAAGAACAAACTTCTTTAAGAGGTTTGCAAGCTTAAATTGTCAAATAAAACGTTCATTTATGATTCTAGAGGTTTTCTGAAAAGCTTTTCATAGTTTTTATTTAAATGAAATTATTATGGACAACATAGCTAAATAACATTGAAGGCAGTTCACACAATAACTTTTTTTAATATTTCAATTCTTCTTTGGCACTTTTCACAGTATCCATGCAGTGTGACAGCCAACCGTGTCTCAATGGTGGAATCTGTGAGGCCTTGATAACTGGGTACCAATGTCATTGCCTATCAGGTTATGACGGCCCCACGTGTGAAACTGGTAAGTTTGTTGAGAACTTTAATTTTATTCTATCAGGTTTTTTTAAACTTATTCAGACACTTGGCAGAAATGACAAGAAGCAAAGGAATTCAAATTCATTGGTAGCAAATGCCACAAGCTTTATTATCAAAATTAGCAACACTTAGCACAAAATGCAAATATCACTTTGGCAGAACCTGCCGCAAAATATAAACTTACCAAATACGTGCCAAAATGATGGTGAAACCAGCCAAAATGATGGCCAAATGTGTGCCAAAATGATGGCGAAAATGCCCACAGGCTAAAATGGTTGGCTGGTAGCAAGAGATATAAATATGAGAAACAATTGCTCCCTGATCTTAAATCCAGGCGAGCATATACAAAATCATACATAGCATGAGTAATAGGTAAAATAGGCCACAATTTTAGGAAATAAAAGCCAAACAAAATACCAAGCTATATCTAACAAGAATGGGAGGGAGGATCAAAATAAACAAGACTGAAATAACCTAACAAAAGACTAACCGAATGACCGCAGTCAGAGGCGGGGCTAGCTTATATACATACATAAATGCGGATGTAACTAGCAATATAACAACGCCCAGGCTACAAAGGCCAATGAGGCAAGATCCAGTCTAGTTGGAAGGCTAAGAATTGCTGACAAATTGTAAAAGGAGCCTAAGGAACAGAAAGAAAGCACCAGCAATTAAAAAAAAAACATACCTGGAAGATGACTATAAAGATTGGGCCAATTAGGATGAAAATTGAGTAAGTACGCAGCAAAAAGCCTAAGCTCAGATGAACTAGAATGCCCCTGCATAGACAAAACTTTGTTAAATGGATGAAAACCTTTGCAGGGGAGCCATGGCAAAGTAACGTCAGGCCCTCCGTGACAACCAGCAGAGGTCATGAATATGCATGCTGAAACAAGCGATGCCAGGTAAATACGGCGGCCCATGATTAAAAAGACAAATGGACCTAAACACCCTACCAAGACTCTGAATGAAACATTTTAGAGCCTAATGACAGCCCCAAAACTGTTTAATTTGGGCAAAGATTGAACGCAAACTGTTTCTGAACTTTGTAAACTGAATTTTTGAAGCATACATTCTTTTTTTTTTTTTTTGGGGGGGGGCAACTTTATAAGTTATTTTTTGGATATATTTTTTTTTTGTTTATGTAATTTTGGAATGCAAGCTGATGCAAACGTTGTAGAATAAGGTCTGTTATGTTTTACAGAAGAAATAAAAAACATCTAATTTTAGAAATTATCTTTTGGATCAAATGTAATCATATAATAAGGTGTACAAAGTTTGGTCATTAAGTTTTTGTATCTTTCTTAAGGGAAAAAGCTAGCTTGCATTTAGTTGGGGGAAAGAGCAAAGCAAACCATGTGTGGAAGGTCCAGATACACATTCCTCAGAATATCACAAAATCTGTGTGGGGTAATTCCGCTCCCTCCTTTTTCCATGCTAGCTACGGCCTTATTTTTAACATTTTTTGTGTGTATTATACTAATTTACTAGTGTATGATGCAAGCATATTGCTTTTCATTTGCCATGTGAAGTTGACTTTGTACTTTCATTTTATTTTGTAGATGTTGATGAGTGTGAATCCTCACCATGTATGGATGGAGGGACATGTATCAATGGGATAAACTCATACACGTGTATTTGCTCTTCCGCTTGGACGGGTCAGCATTGTGAAGATGGTAAGTTGCATTGTTTAAGCAGTGTTGAATTCATTGGGGTAGCCAAGGAGGAGAACACTATTTGCACGTTGGCTATGCTACATGTGGAAATCTATGACACCTTCTAACTATTATATTATCATGTGTAAAGGGAGTCCTATCCTGATCTCTGCATGGTTACTGCATTCATTAAAGGGTCGGTCTTATTTTAGGAGTTTTCATTTGGAAGAAGTTGACAATCAGTGGTCTTATTGATGTATCTTTTTTAAATTAGTTGGGATGCCATGTGGGACATCAGGTGGGAAGCCACTGATGCTGGACATACAATACAGTGGGATGCCATGGGGACATAGGGAGAGATGCCATGTGGGACACAGGGAGGGATGCCATGTGGGACATAGGGAAGGATGTCATGTGGTACATATGGTTGGGTTAATGTGAGACATACATGTAGGATGGGATCCATGTGGGACATAGAGTGTGATGTTATGTGGGTCAGAGGGTGGTATGCCATGTGGGACATATGGTGGAATGCCATATGGTGGAATGCCATATGGTGGAATGCCATATGGTGGAATGCCATATGGTGGAATGCCATATGGTGGAATGCCATATGGTGGAATGCCATATGGTGGAATGCCATATGGTGGAATGCCATATGGTGGAATGCCATATGGTGGAATGCCATATGGTGGAATGCCATATGGTGGAATGCCATATGGTGGAATGCCATATGGTGGAATGCCATATGGTGGAATGCCATGTGAGACATACTGTTTGGTGGAATGCCATGTGGGAGATATGGTAGAATGCCATGTGGGACAAGGCATGGGATGTCATGTGGGACATGGGGTGGGATGTCATTTGACACATGCGATGGGTTCCATGTGGGGCATAGGGTGGGATGCCATGTGGGACATATTGTGGAATCCCACGTGGGACAAGGGATGGGATGTCATGTGGGACATGGGATGGGATGTTATGTGGGAGATATTGTGGAATGCCATGTGGGACAAGGGATGAGATGGGAATTCATGTGGGACATGGGGTGTAATGCCATGTGGGACATGGGGTGGAATGCCATGTGAGACATGGGGTGGGATGTTATGTGGGACATGGGGTGGGATGCCATGTGGGACATGGGGTGGGATGCCATGTGGGACATGGGGTGGGATGCCATGTGGGACATGGGGTGGGATGCCATGTGGGACATGGGATACAATGTTAGACTTAGTGTGAGATGCCATTTTTATAATTGGCCAGGTTATATGATATGGGTGTCAATTTGCATGGGCATACAAACCATGATGGTTTTTCCAAATTGAACACATTTTAGCCTCTACAATAAATCTCATGCTTTTTATAGTCATCTTTTTTATATGAAAAGGACTTTTAAAAGAAACAAAATGGTGAAGAAACTACTCCCAATATAATATTTGATTGAAGAGATATTTAAGATCAAAGTTTGGTCTCATTTGTGTGAAGTGTTAAAGTGTTTTAAAGTGTTCTCTTGTGTGCAGCTTGTATCAATCTCATTCCAGTTAAGTTGTATAGCTTTTGTACATTTTACTAGTTGATTTTGTAAAGCATTATTGATTTTACAAAAACAAAACATAGCTATTTAACTTCTTAGACACTGCTGCAATGTTATGCAGTGATAATCAATCATTTGTTGTAGATACCAGCAGGGGTGAAAATTGCCAAATGTTGGTAACAAAACTTGGTTCAACATATTCCCCATGTAGGCCCCTCATTCTATGATTCTTTCTTTGTATTTTCTGCGGCATGACATGCTTTTTTGGGGTCAATTTATCATATGAACATATATTCATAGATTTGTTGGTATCTGCTTCCTGTTATCTAAGATGATACTTTCTATATATCTGTGTTTGACATTTCAATAATTCTGGACCAGGTGGAAAGAATTGTGTTTTTCTGCTTTTGAATATCATATTTGATTTACATTTATAGATATAAACGAGTGCTTGATGAATCCATGTCAGAATGGTGCAGCTTGTATCAATCTGGTGGGACACTACGAGTGCCAGTGCAAGACAGGCTTCTCAGGGGTGCATTGTGAAACCAGTAAGAATCTTTTCTCCATACCTTCATTTTTGTATATATGAAAGAGGACTTTTAAAAGAAACAAAATAGTGAAGAAACTATTTCAATATAATAATTGATTAAAGAGATATTATAGATGAAAGTTTTGTCTTATTTGTGTGAAGTGTAAGAGTAGATTCTTCACCATTGTGTTGACCACTAGACTAATCTTTTAATTATGTAAGGAAATATCTTTCAAGAAATAAAAACATTGTTTATTTTTAGAATTATTTACAAGTTTTTTATTATTTAAAATGTTTTAAAGATTAATCTTGTGTACTGATTAACATTTGAGAATCCCAAACAGTTTGTCATGGCTCTCCTTTTATCTGTATTTCATCCACCTTTTCAATATTTTGCTTATGAGGGTATCTATTTTTAAGTCAAATCTTTAGGAATCAAGTTAAGCACATGGGTGTATTCAGGGGGGTTGTACGACCCTTCCAGAAAAATAAAATAAGGATAAAAGGTCCAGAAAATATGGTAAATGGTACAGATTTTAAGATCAGGACTTAAAATTTAGCTTCTAAAGAGTGTAATAGACTGCTATTTTTAAAATAAGTCTTGCCATTAACAATTTTATTTGCCATGGCGACCTTCCCTAATCTGGAAGACTAAGCACACCCCTGATATGATGATCATTGCATTCATTATCCTCTAACGCCTCTCTTTGCAACAGCAGATTCATGCATACAGAACATCATCCTGTCACCGACTGAACCCATCTTCATCCAGTCTCCAAGCTACCCCAGTCCTTATGCCAACGACCTCTCCTGCCGATGGATCTTCACCGCAGAGGAAGGCCACACCATGAGGGTCATATTCCACACTTTCCATACCGAGCAAGGATCTGATTTCTTGCAGATCGGAAATGGTGCTGATCCCACTGTGTATAATTCTGTTTACGTGAGTGTGTCGGGGAGGTACATGCCGGCCAACTTTGATTCCACCGGAAATGAGGTTTGGATCACGTTTGTCTCAGATGGAGAGGGGAGTTATGCTGGGTTTAGGTTGGAGGTGATGGACAGCGAATTGGCAGGTATGTGCTTCAAACAATAGTGACAGAGAAAGAATGCACCTATTTGTCAGGGATGAACCTTTTTAGTGAATTCACTGAAATTTAGTGAATTTTCTCTCTTCCGTGATTTCTTTATATTTGGCATTTCCATGGTTTCCATCTTTAAAACTCAAGTTTTTAAGATGGGAAACCAGTACTACAAAGAGTGTGTGACCACATATGTACGGTATGTCCTTATAGCCTACACACAACCACGATTAAAGTCAGTATTCCCAAGACCATGTTTCATGTTCAGTGATATTTTTTGTTAGCCAGACTCGTCCCTGTTTTGTATCTTTAGCTTTCTAGAGAAAGGTTTACTGCCACCCAAATATGGAATACCCTTCTAGTTGATGTTGTTAGTAATAAAACAGATAAAGGCATCAAGCTTTCAACACCCGTATCCATCGCCACCTCCAGCCTGTGATATGAAGGTTTTAATCTGTCTGTGTTTGGTCATGTGATGTTTACAATTCTTGCTTTCTGTTTCTACTATTCATTTTTGTTTTAATTTTTTGTTTGTGGTCTCGTGTACTTGTTTTTTATGTATTCTGAACAGCAGTGAACTTGAACCTTGTTATTGAAAGTTATCTTCTGGTATGGCTATTCTTCACATTTGCACTTGATATATATATATATTTTTGTATATATATTTTTATATATGTATATATATATATATATATATATATATATATATATATATATATATATATATATATATATATATATATATATATATATATATATATATATATATATATATATATATATATATATATATATATATATATATATATATATATATATATATATATATATATATATATTTTTATATATATATTTTTATATATATATATATATATATATATGTATATATATATATATATATATATATATATATATATATATATATATATATATATTTATATATATATATATTATATATATATATATATATATATATATATATATATATATATATGTATCTATATATATATATATATATCTATATATATATATATATATTTATATATATATATATATATATATATATATATAAATATATATATTTTATATATATATATATATATATATATATATATATATATATATATATATATATATATGTATCTATATATATATATATATATATATATATATATTTATATATATATATATATATATATATTTATATATATATAAAATATATATATATATATATATATATATATATATATATATATATATATATATATATATATACATATATATATATATATACATATACATATATATATATATACATATATATATATATATATATATATATATATATATATATATATATAATATATATATATATATATATATATATATATATATATATATATATATATATATATATATATATATATATATATATACATATATATATATATACATATATATATATATATATATACATATACATATATATATATATATATATATATATATATATATATATATATATATATATATATATATATATATATATAACCTCTCTGATACAGCATAATCATAGCTATTGACATGTGCCCATCTCATCAATCAATTCAATTTATGGTGATCAAAGCGATCCAAACAAAAAGGAAATGGAATTTGTCTTTAATGTAACCTAGATCACAAAACATACAAATTCTTTCCTCAAATATTGTTCCATTGCCCATTTTCAATTCTTAAATCAAGAACTGAGATGCAACTTAGATACTTTCCACAAATAATATCAGGTTTAAAAGCAGCTGGCAGTGAAAAGGTGAGGGCATATATTTATTGAGTCTCAAAAATGTTCTAACACACTTTCACTACATATGATGGTATGGAAACCTATTCAATTAATCATAATTATAATTGATAGTAATTTTTAAACGTGCTATTTCAAAAACGACCCCCTCATTCTTGGAGCGAGAGTTCCTCTAACGGTGCAGTATGATATGAATCTCTTATTTGAATTTATCAACAGTGGGATGCCGTGGTGTCCCTTGCCTGCATGGATCTTTATGCCAGAGCGGGATAGATGACAGTTATGAATGTTACTGTGCCAAGGGATGGACAGGGGATAGATGTCAGACTTCACTAAGTGAAGGTAAGAATCGTGTGCATGTGTGTGTGGTTTTTGTATACCATATGCTTTAAGGACATTAACATGTTCCCTCTCCAGGGTGGTAAAATTTGCAAACTATGAAAACCTGGTTCTTGGGATATTTAAAATATCATTACAAATGACTAAAGTATTATCCATTCCAGCAAATCACACAATTATGTAGGACTCCTTATATCACAAACTACTTGGTCCCTCTGTTGCCAGGGCTCTTGCAGAAGGTATAAGTCATACTGGTTTTCATGAAGCAATATCTTTCCTTGGGAGAAATGGTCCGTCCATCATTCACAGTTAATGCACATTATTTCCTCGGGCATTATGATACACAACTATTATCACCAGTTTGCAAACTTCTCCCACTAAGACACCTAACACGGATGAGTGGTTTCAATCACAAAGTGCCCTGATTACTCAGCACTGGCATTTGTAATCTTATACACACAAATAACCTTGGGCTACTTGGCTGTGGTATGCATGAGAATGGCAGAGAAACAATCATTATTTCGAGAGGAAACACAATACACTGAACAGGAAGTCAGGCTGGTAATTGTAGTACCTGAGTTTTCAGGAGTAACTCAGGTGTTGAGTGCAGATAGGCTTAAAGAGAAAGTTTTTGGGATGTTTATACACACTCTAGGGAAGAAAAACCCCAAATATTTCATGTTCGTGGAAAAAATGGCAAGATTCACCATTTCTGGTACTCCGAAGAAAATATGCAAAAAAGAACTGGGACTTAGGGAGAGCATCGCCCATTACTCATGATTTTATTATCTTAAAATTGATCATAAAATGAAGTTAGTTTTATGTGCGATATATTAAATGAAAAAACATGTGGCACAATGTTTGTTAGTGGGGGAGTTGGGTATCATTATACCATTACTGTTGCTAGTATTCTAGTGGTGTTTTTTTGTTGTATTGGTATGAAACTTATCCAGCTCCCCTACCTCTCTCTGCCCACTTGTAACACCGATCTTCCCACCAAGCATATCTTTGTAACCTGTCCCCATGCCAGAACTTTTTTCTCCTCACTATTCTCAATCTCTGACCTTTTTGAAAACAATTCTTTCTCAAACATTAACTTCCTCTGCAACAACAACCTCTTTCCACCACATTTAACTCCCTTCCCCTCCCTTCCTACACCTAACCTTACATGCCTTTTTTTTCTGCTTTTCCTCCTTATCTCCCTTACAAATCTTCCATCTCCTCACTATCCTAGCCCTTACTGTTCCAGTGCCGTTAAGCATCAACAAACCAATAAAACAGCTGTAGAATATTATTCCTTTAAATAAATTTTCATAACTTAAATTCACCTCTCCAAATTTGATGTAATAATAGTTCAAGCCTTTGAAATTTTCCTTTGGGTATTATGATGTTGTAGGTGTGAAACATTATGTTGTATTGGGTAGGTCAAATGAGAGAAAAAAGAAACCCAGGCATATTTTTTTAAATCCATGCCTTTGTTGTATGCACCCTGGCTTGTGCTGAGTGTGTCACAAACATGTGTAGGGGGTATGGGTGTAGCCCCTACCAAATATATAAATGAATATACTAAAAGATCCTTATTTTCTGGCTACTTTTTTTTTATTAGGTCCTCAGCTTAATAAAGTCGTAACTTTTTTTTTATTTGTGCCTCATTTATCATCATGATTTGATTGATTGTTAATCTTTGTTACAGGTACCTCGGCGTGTGCTCACCACCAATGCCACAATGGTGCTGAATGTGTCCCTAATGCGTCTTCCTTCACTGGATACGAGTGTACATGTTTGGGTGGGTTTGATGGACAGTTCTGCGAGGATAGTAAGTACACCACATCTAAAATTGTAATTTAAAAATCTATGGACAGGTACCAACAATGGAACTGTAATTGTATGTTTTATATCATGAAAATAGAATGAATATACCATAAAAATGACATGAAAGAGCAAAATGAAAATTTCACTAAATCGGTCAAAAACTGACGACTTTACAACAATTCTAATTTGAAGGCCTTAAGGCCGTGACTCACCGAACGCGATGTGGTGAGCGATTTTTTTTCAACAAAATTGAATAAAACAAAGGGAAAGAAACATTTTGCCCTTGTTTTCATAGATGGATCGTCATCATATGGCTATTCAAATGATAACTGAAATTTGATTGAAAGAAGTTTCTACGCCCATTATAGCAAAATTCGCATCGAGAAAAAAAATTGCATCCCACTAAA
The DNA here is from genome assembly GCA_020152595.1 of Chiridota heheva. Taxonomy (NCBI): domain Eukaryota; kingdom Metazoa; phylum Echinodermata; class Holothuroidea; order Apodida; family Chiridotidae; genus Chiridota; species Chiridota heheva. The sequence goes on from JAIGNY010003567.1 coordinate 487,611, forward strand.
GCGAATTTCTCCAGTTTGAACAAAAAAGCATTTCTAGCAAATTTTCCAGTATCACCAGAAAGCCTCAATTATAAACTATATCGTGTGTAAGCAAAAAGTCAAAACATCTTATGATATTTGTTTCCTGTATGATTATCTAAAATATCGCTCGCCACGTCGCGTTCGGTGTGTTACGGCCTTTATTGTGCAAACTTTTCAGAAAGACATCAGACATAAAAAGATGGAAATGTTTAGATTTCCTGATGTAATCTGATTGTTTTCCCATCTTATTGTTTTTCCATTCTTCACCATGTTCTTTGAATGGTAGCAGTAGAATATGACCCAAGATTTTTCTCTTTATACAAAGGTTTTTTTTCAAATCCCCAGCGTACCCCTTTCCATACCATTTGCTGTTAAATGGTATAAGGTGATTCCTGCTATCATACATTTGTTTCTCTCTTCTTTATTTCAGGTATCGTTGATCCTTGTGCATTGGCCTATTGCAAGAATGGGGCCACCTGCTTGGGTGACGGAGAGCAGTTTTCATGCCAGTGTGCCGCTGGATATTCTGGGACCTACTGTGACACGAGTAAGGCTGGTTCATATGTCCTTGGGTTTTATGTTAAAATGTTTAAGGATGAGTTGGTTGTCATACAAATCCCCAGCACTACTTTGATTAAAAGCTTCAGAAATCAGTTAAAATGAATATTCATGACTTGTCCTTCTCCTTAAAAATTTGTTTCAGCAAATCATAACCACAAACTTACTGTAGCAAATAGTGAGACCACTTTATCTTAATCAGAATAACCACACAATAAGGACTTTATCCATTGCTAATATGATATTCAGCACCAACTTCCACAACAACTAAGGTTTTCAGAATAAAGAAAATAAAAAGGAAAAGTCTGACCCGACCAGGTCGGGTCATGACTGTTTGAAACTTTAAGGAGCAGAACAACTAATGTATACTCTTTTTTTGTTTGTTTTTTGTTTTACTTTTCATTGAAAGCGCATATGGACATTTTGATGGTAGTGGACTATATAAGTATATCACATTTAAACTTACTTCAAGAAGCTCGCAGTTGAAAAGTGAGGGCACGTATTTTGCCAAGTCATTGGTATTTTGAAACAACACAGGTCTAATTTTTTAATTAATTGTTTATACTGGTGTCGTTGGATAATTACTTAAGTATCTATAATAAATCAATATGATTAATTTGAACATTGGTATCAAAGGTTTTCAATACCATCATGTGCACAAAAAGTATGTTGGAATATTCTTGAGACGTAAAGGTAAAAAAGGCCTTAACTTTTCTGCTACCAGCTCTTTTAACTTTTTAAAAAGTGAAATATGTTGTTCTGAACAGGTCAGATTTTGCTAAGGAGCAAATTTGATTGATATCAAGATATGCTGTGATTGGTTGGTGATGTATTCACCTATAATTTTGAATTTCATTTTGCGTACAGACCTTGATGAATGTGCCAGCTCTCCCTGCTCCAATGGCGGCACTTGCGTAGATGCTGCCAATGGCTATAGATGCAATTGCAGTGAGGGATTTTCAGGAGCACAATGCCAAGAAAGTAAGAAAGAACTTTTTTATCAAATCTTCAAAATGACATTATGTATTGACATAAAAGTAGAAGCCCCATTTTGTTTAAGTACTCGCTGTGAAAATGAAATTGAAAATTAAATTGGGCAAACTTGGCCTTTCATAAAGTGATTGATACAGGCCTATGTACATTATATTTGAATAGAGTTTTTGTGCCCAGTGAATTTCATTAGCCAGGATTGTGCCCTTGTCAGGTTAAATGCTAATGCAACATTTAGCTCTTTCAATATGATAGTCACTTTTAAAACTGTCAGTGAGTTGTGTGTGACAGACCTATTCAACCAATCTTTGCTTGTAAACCACTCTTTTCTTGTAAACCACTCTCTTCTAGTAAAAGCCCAAACTCATTTAAGTAATGATATGCAGAAACATTTGGGTTCTGCTTTTTTTCTGATCGTTTTGATACATTTTCTGTTTAATTTCTCCTAAATTTCTTCATCATTTGCAGCATTCAATTTGTTGGATTAAAATGTAATGTGCTTCAATGTATTTCTATTTTAGCCCCATGTTCCTCCCAGCCATGTGCCAATGGCGGTGATTGTCATGTGATCGGCACTACCCACAGGTGCATCTGTCCACCAACATTCACCGGAGCAGAATGTGATATAGGTAGGTCAGCTACTTTCAGGGGCAGGATTTTCCTACCAAAAGTGGGAGGGAAAAATCATGAAACTTGGTTCTACTAATATTCTTCTCAAAATTTTCATGGACAAATAAAGATACAGAAAGGAGAAAGGGGGGGAGGGGTGGTGATAATACCCTTTGTCAGTTTAGGGACTTTTTTGTAATCAATGTAACTTGTGTTTATTACACCAATGGTTATCATATTACTTTAAGTTAGTGATGAGGAAGTGCTACCTCACTCAAGACCTACTAGCTTAAGTCAACTCACTGAAAGTACTTAGTAACTGTTGGGCAAATTATGAGAAACCAAATAACAGTGCAATTTCTATGAGGGCACTGGAATTATTGCATGATGAGAAATAATGGGACACATATCCATGTGGACATGTTGGGGCCAAGCTGAAAAGAATTCCACTTCTTATGCCAAAAATAACCATCCTTCATACCATAAAAGGTTTTAGATTGTCAAAATCGGTGAAAAACCCTACAAGGGCACTTTTGCCCGTAAGTGGAGGCTGGAGGGCACTTCCTGTCCCCCATAAGGTGTAGGTCAGTTGTCATCATGGTGCTGGCCTCTGTGGGTAACATTTCACAAATTTGAAATGTAATCTCAATGACTTTGCATTTCCACTTAACCTATTATCATAAAATGAATACACAAAGTGCAGTTTTTCCTCCCCTTTTTCCCCTGTAAATGGAGGGAACTCTTGCCCCTGTGAGGTGAAGGGCAGTGGGACCAGAGTTGGAATTATTGTTAAAGTTTCCATGGTTCCGACCAAATGTGTCCCAAATCTTCCCGCGAAAAATCGCAGGAGAAAAAGTGCAATGAATTGTTAGTTGCTTTTATTTTAATTTATTGGACTCATTTTCTTCTTCATTTTTTTTTTTTTTTTTAAAAGACAAAAGAACGTAGAAGTTTGTAACTCTTGTATGTGTTGGGCTTGTTTTCTTCCCATGTTTTTGTTTATGAATAAAAAGTTTCTTCCGAAGTCCCGTTTTTTTTCCCGCGGTTGTAACCGTCGGAACCGTAGGATTTTTTCCAACTTCAAATAGGACAATCACATATGGTGTATGCCTCCATGAGTATAATTTCATCATTTCAAATATTTACTATGTTAACTCAATGACTTTCCTACTCAACTCATGATTGTCATGTTTATCTTTATTTCAGTCATACCTTGTATTCACGACCCCTGCCAAAATGGTGCCACCTGTATGCCCGATGGCAATTCTTATCTTTGTATGTGTGCTAACAATTTCTTCGGAACCAATTGTGAAAAGACAGCCCGGGATCCTTGTCAATCCCAGCCTTGTCTCCATGGAAAGTGTCGTGCCATGGGAAGCTTATATACTTGTGAGTGCGAAAATGGCTGGTCTGGAGACAACTGTAATGTTGGTAAGTTTGCTTTGTTTTATACCCCCTTCCCCCCCAAAAAAAAAAAATTCAATGTGAGAAATTGATGCCTCTGCAATTGATATGCTGCCTGAAATTGATATGCTGCTAATGTATTTAAATTAAAATTGATTTTTTTTTTTTAAATAGCTTCTAAATTTCTTCAGGATTTCTTCTTGCTTGATTTAGTTTTTACTACTTTTCTGTAATATTCCATGGTTATTAAGCCACAAAATCGCAGGACAAAATATGATAGAATACATGAAGACTTTTGAGAAATCTTAGACTATGACATCACAACTAGTCTGATTTCAGTTGTTTTTACACAAATGATACCAAACCTAAAACGAAACATTTTCTTAGTGGAAAAAGATTTTTGAATGCTTCACTTTTTTTGTTTCATTTGAAGTCCTCTTTTATATTAGATAGACTTGCTTGACCCCTAAACTAATCCTTAACCCTTACTCTACCACGCGGCGATATTATCACCGTTTTGGGTGCCCCGTCTTTGGCCCCGCCTCCCGAGCGCATTTTCAAAAAGGTGCTGGTAGAGTAAGGGTTAATCAACCCGCGACATATGCGCCAACCCGAAAATATAGGCAGCATGATCCCGGTGGGCTGCCCAGCGGGTCCCGAAAGCGAAAGGGGCCTGACTTTTCTGCCTGGAAGACAGAGGACCCTTCAATAATCACCCCTTGATTAACCCTTACTCTCGATATTATCGCGTTTTGGGTGCCCCGTCTTTGGCCCCGCCTCCCGAGCGCATTTTCAAAAAGGTGCTGGTAGAGTAAGGGTTAATGCAAGATTCTTCATGTGGTGATGACTCCACCATCATTTGTCCAAATTGGTGTGGGTATGGGCTAGAGAGGTAATGCGTGTTATGGAACTTGACCAGTTCAATATTTATCAGGAGGGCCAAAGTGTGACTTAACCCTGATAACTTGGAGATATTTGGATAGTTTGAACACTGTTACATGTATTGCAAAACATGTTTATCTTCTTCTTCTTTTTTGCATCAGAACCTCAATGCAACTTATGGCTCCAGTTTTAATCTTATAAAATATACATAATGCTCTTGTGAGTGAAAACATCAGTTTTTTTGGTGAGATTGGTCACCTGAAGAGACAGAAATCTCTGCCTTCAACATGTGCCACAAAATCTCCAAAAAAATGAAATACAATTCACAAAGTGGTGTGAGGATATGATGTCACAACTCTAGTCTTGATTGCAGTTGTTTCTTCAAAAATGAGACAGAACTGTAAATCTGAATATATCTTAAAGGAATGAGACTTTGGGAATACTTTGGTCCCCATTTTGTTTCTTTTGGTGCCCTCTTTCATGTAAGATGGAGTTTGCCTGACTACTTAACACTAATCTTTTTCTTTGCTAATCTAGATGAAGACGAATGTGTCTTAAATCCATGTTTCAACCAAGGCACTTGCATCAATACACCGGGCTCATTCAGATGTATTTGTGAAGATGGTTACTCAGGTGCTGATTGCGGAAGAGGTCAGTATTATCTTGTTCTCCTCAGAAGAATTTGCTAATTCTATCAAGCCTTTAGGCTCATAGAGCTGGTGCTTATCCCCGGTTTCCATGGCGCAAGCGGATGAGAGTACACGACTCCCCCTGGATGGGATGCCAGTCCATCACAGATTAACTCCCCAGCAGTGCTGGTACTCATTTTTCACAGCTGAGTGGACTGCAGCAAGCAAAGTGTCTTGCTCAAGGATACAATGCAGCACTCGCGACGGGAATCAAAATCAGTACCTTTCGAATACGAGCATGACTCCTCAACCACTGGGCCACTGCACCTCTATAGAATAGCAGACCAAAAACATGTGGGTAAAGTGGCAGTGGTGCAGCTAGAGCTCTTTGGGCTCATGGGGAGTTTAGTACTCTGGCCACATTAAACAATATTCTGGACTGTAAGGATCACCTTTAAGAATAATCACCAAAAACAAAAACATTAGCTTATACAAGTGTTGAGAGCGACGTGACTTCTACTCTAATCTCTCCAACTTTTCATTCCGTTTCATTTTACCTTGCACCTTGTTCTTTCTTCTCTTCCGTTCTGACCAGAATTTTGTGCCTTATCGTTACCTGTACAGCGGTTCTCCTATAGTAGTTCCGCCAATTTCTTTTCTAGTTGCCTCGGGTCTCTCAGCCCTTGGTTTTGTTCTTTCATCATGACGAAATGCGTCTGCCTCAACCTTGACCCTCCCCCCCTCCCCGTGACCCACCTACTATCTCCACTACTATCAAGGACAGTAAAACCAACACTTGAAACAACTTCATCTCTTCTCTCACCACCAACACCCCCACTAAGATTTGGAGAATGGTTAACAGCTTCCACGGCAGGGTGAGCAAGTCTCCCATCTCTCCTGGAATGATAAACCTTATCACCTCGAAAAAGGACATCGCCCTCGCCGCCCCTTTTAGCAACATTTTATCCTCTGCGAATTTCCCCAATGCTTTCAAAACCAAAATAGCTCGCGATGAAGCCCGGAGTATCACCTTTCCCTCCGACAACTCTGAGAGCTACAACACCCCTCTGACCCTTTCTGAATGTAGCGATATGGAAACCAAACACGCAAAGCAAACATCATACGTTTCTTGTCTTCCTTTATTTCTGGGTGTAGAGCCAATACAAGTATTACAATATCAAAAATCAGTACAAAGAGGGCGGTGGAACAACAACAATAAGCTTCTTTACAGCTTTATTCACCTATGGAAATAAAAAGAAGAGAAACACTCATAAGGCTCTCTAGCATATACATAAAAAAGGAGTTATACAACTAATAACAAATGACTATTTAAAGTACCAAGGTGGGTTGTATGTTTGTTTCCCAGACTACAATTGAAAATATTACACCCGGAATTCATCCCTTCAAATGTTGAATACTATTTAAAGTTGGACAACAAATGATATAAATGGTATAAATTTCCATGAGCCAACTTACGGAATCCTGAAATAATGGAAATTAAGCAAGGAATTACCTCTGCAAAACTAAAAAGAATTTGGGACCATGTTGTACCTTTGTTACTATTCATGGACCAAATCATAAACACTCAGGATTTACACCCAATAATAAAACCATATTCCAGCAGAAAAACCTTGAGCTCCTGTCTCAACCCAAAGAAGTAAAATATATTGTCCACCGTCTATGCCCAGATGATATTATAAATTGCAGCACGTTGACCAATGATATACCCAGCTGATTTTATGTAGTACGAGAAAGAAAACCGTAACATTTTACAAAATAAGTAAGAAAGTAATAATATATAAAAAAGATATAAAGCATGTATATAAAACTATAAAAAAATACCCATGCCACTAAAATATATCAATAAGATACAAGGATATAATATACATCCTAAGGTCAAGGACACTTTACAATACTAAACAAAATGGCGGCCACCCTGACACATAAACACCGGTAACTAGGTCCTAAATATCTTATGAAACTCCCAGAAGAAATATAGGTAGCATATATGATATCTAAGTTGACAACCAGAATACATTTCATTGGGAAATAATGTTAGCCCTAACAAAGAAACTGCCCCTCTTACAACTCTTTAACTTTATCGAGGGGCATCCATCTTGGATGACGTCATATCAAAAGAGGGCGAACGATCATAGTACAAATATGCCCTTTGGGTCCAGCTGTTAATTGAGCCTAAGCTTATCCTTCCAGATCATTATTGTGGCCTTTGACCCCATTAACTCACACATCATATCCCCTAGCCTAACAGGTCAACCCCTCTGACATAACAGGTGGAAATCCTTGTCTTAAAACATGGATAATACAACGAGTGGGACAGCCTAACTTGCAAAAAAAACAGCTTAAAAGATATTTTAACTTACATGTCTTGTCTTACTGCGTCAGGTTATTATAATTTGGGATAAAAATAATATTATATCCCTTTTGGACGGAAATCATTCCTCGCTGATTAGATAACACATGGCAAGAGGCGAGTAAGCAAGCCCAGAAGGAGCGAGCTAGGGTACGATGTGTCACATGACCGGACTATGATGGGATATAAAATGAAAAAGATAGGCCCTCTGCGCCTGAAACTTGATGAAAAATGAAACTCCCACATGAATTAAACCAAGCCATCCATAAAGCTGGCAGTACCCCCAAGGGCCCAGATAACATCTACAACCAGTTCCTGAAATACCTCCCCAACAAGGCCACCATTACCTTACTCACTATCCTCAACCACATTTGGTCCTCACTCTCCTTTCCCCCTATCTGGAGGACAGCTATTATCACCCCATCCCTAAACTGGGAAAGGACAGTACCGACCCCTCCAGCTACCGCCCCATTGCCCTCACCTGCTGTCTCTGTAAAATTATTGGAAGGATCATTAACCAGAGACTAAACTGGTTACTTGAAATCAAAAGAATCCTCTCCCCTTACCAGAGCGGCTTCCAGAAACGTTGCAATACCCTAGACCAGTTAATTACGCTCGGAATCCTTTGCAAAAAAAGGACACCTCATTGCCATCTTAGAAATACGGCATTATCCACAAACTTTACACCATCGGCCTTAGAGGCCACCTCCCCATCTTTATTTAAAACCTCCTCTCACCCAGGCAGTTCCAACTTCGTATTGGCCACACCCTCTCCAACCCCTACCCCCAAGAAGAGGGCTTCCCCCAAGGCAGCATCCTCTCCCCCACTCTCTTCAACCTGAGCATTAATGACATCGCGGACAACCTTGGCCCCAACATCAAAAGTGTCCTCTACGTGGACGACTTCACCATCGTCTACTTCTCCCCTAGCTTTCCTCTTGTCGAAAATAGGCTTCAACTCAGCCTCAACCAGCTGCAAGCTTGGTGCAACAATAACAGTATTAAATTTTCCAAAGACAAGAGTCTAGTCTGCATGCACTTGTCATTTCAACAAGCTCCACCCCGACCCGAACCTCATGCTTAATGGCAATCGCATCCCTAAAGTTGAACACACAAAGTTCCTGGGTTGAACTCTAGACCCCAAGCTCTCCTACAAGCAACACATCACCAACCTGAAACAGAAATGCAACAGCTCCCTCAACTTCTCTGCCTCCTCTCCAACATCACTTGAGGTGCAAACCACCATGCTCTCCTCAAAATCTTCAGGCTCACCATTTGTGCCAAGCTTGACTACGGCAATATTGTCCACTGTGTCGCTCACAACTCGTACCGCAACCACATCAACACCGTCCAAAATGAAGCCCTCGATCTTTGTCCGGGTGCCTACAGGACCTCCCCAATCACCAGCCTTCATATTGAGGCCAACGAACCCCACTTTCTACTAAGGTGTAGAAAGCTTAGCCTCTCCTATGCTTTTAGAGCCCTCACCAAGACCCAGAACCCTATTTACAACCTCATTAGTTACCCTAATTTCTCCACTCTCTTTGATAGGACTAAAACCCTATCCCCTCCCTTTAGCTTACGCATTCAATCAGACCTCCTCCATCTCGGTAGCAACCCCAACACTCTTGGCACCTTCTCCTGGCCCACTTTTCCTCCTTGGGCCACCTCCCTTTCTTTTATCCACCTGGGCCTCTCCACTTATCACAAAAACCCAAACCCACCATAACCACTTCATCAATCTCCACAACCGAATCAAACACCAACTCTCAAACTACACCTCCATCTATACTGATGGCTCCAAGGAAGGTGACGAGACAGTTGCTGCTACTATCCAAGACATCACCCTCAGTAGCAGACTTTCTGACAACTCATCCATCTTTTCAGCCGAGGCAAAAGCCATCCTCCTTGCCCTCAACTTTATTGAGTACTCTCCGCTAAGCCACTTTGCCATCTTCTCCAACTGTTCTTACTTCTTACTTAATCTTAAATGGGATAACTTCACATCCCATGGATTACATCATATACCTTTAAGGATCATTTTTCCTAGACCTTTAGGGATCATGTTCCTATACCTTTATGATATATCTTATGCCTTCAAGAAATTACATCCTAGACCTTTAAGGATCATGTCCTAGACTTTGAAGGATCATTTTTTCCTATATCTTGTAGACATGTTCCTAGATCTTTACTAATAATATGGTTTTAAACCTTTAAGGGTCACACGTTCCTATTAAAGCTTAATAAGGATCATGTTTCTAAATCTTTAAGGATTATACCTGCCTAGACCTTCCATATCAATTTAAAAGCAATATAATTTATATTTATAGACAACATGTATATATGTGAAAGGATTTGAAAAATAATTGCTTACAAGCAAAATCTCTTAACATATCCACCATTTAGTTCAAGAAGTAAATTCTTATGCTATTTTGTATACAATGATTTCTCAAGTGCTACACCCCTAAAATAGTGGCAGTGCCAGGATTTTGGTCATGGGGCTGTAAGAGAGGAGCAATTTTGTCTCATTAGGGGTGGGGGGAGGGAGCAAAGGCAATAAAATGGACAAAATATGTCACTTTACATACACAAATTTCTGGGGGCAAGTGGGGACAAAACAATCTCGTGGAATGAAATGCCCTCATAGCGCCACCACAGCTCTAAGAAGACTTCAATTTTAATAATATTTGATTTATTGATAAAGCTGCCTTTTTTAAAACAAAAACTGCTTGACATCATATCATGTTTATTTCTTTTTCTTTTACAGTGCCATCAGACCAAGCTACATTAGATGACCGATCCACCGACAACAGTGGACTTCTCGCCCAACCGTGGTGGCTGGCCATTATAGTTTCACTAGTTGTTCTTTTATCTGTATTTATTCTTATTATAGTGTGCATGCATTTTTCAAAATTTGAAAAAAGGGAACTTCCCAGACATTGATAATGTCAAATGAAAATTATGAATGTATGAAAAGGGCTCACTGCACCATGTGAGTTAGGAATAAATAAAAACCAGATTGCATAAGCATAGGCCAGGAGGGCAACTATGTCACCCCTCCCCCATTCCCCATCTCTCTCCAAAAATGCGGGAAATTCAGGCAAAATTGATCATTTTAGGAGCAAAAAGCAGTGAAAAGCAATTTCTTTTCAAGTGTAATCATCAGATTTTACTCGAGCAGAACACCACTGCCTTAATATATTTCAATCAGCATAGTGTTTGTCTGAAGAATGCATATACTTCTTGCATAATGAAATTGGTATAAAGCAATGTTTTGGACAGAATGGAGAGGAATTTCACCACAGGGTTTCATAAATCATGTGATAGGTTGCTTGGGGAAAAAAAGTGCGTTCTTCTATTAGTTTCAAATTTTTGTTTATTTAAATTGACCTTTTTCAGGCTTATGATGCAACGTTACCTGGAGACACTTTAACATAACATAACAAGATTACGGACTAAGAAAGATTATTCACCCCATAAAAAGCCCAAACTAACACCACCACCACAAAAAAAATTAATAATAATTCAAAGACGCCCAGAGTTAGTAAAGAACTTATCAATGTTGACTTTGACATTGTGAACAGAATTGGAGCAAACTACCCACTCAGGCAAACCATTCCACTCATTAATAACTCTTTGCGAAAAGCTAAAATGGTGAATATTTATCCATGAAAAATCTTTGGTCAACTTCAAACTGTTACCACATGTCACATGAGGATTAACTGAAACATGCAAGAAATTAACAGGAAGTCAAATCATCACTACCAGATAGGAACTTCAAAACCTGAATCATGATGCCACATACTTTTCTCAGCTCAAGCGTGGTCAAACCAAGATTCATGAAAGATTCCTTACTTCGGGAATAAGTCACTGAGCCTGCTCCAAAATGAACTTATCCTTCTTATAAAAGGGACTCCAAACCTGAATAGCATACTCAAGGTGTGGCCTGACTAACTGCTTATACAAATTAAGAACAACCTCTCTACCAAGAAAACATCTTCTAATCAAACCAATCATCCTATTTGCCCTTGCAGCTGCTAAATCACACTTTAGTTACGTTTCCAGTGTGATGCTATGCAATCAGGTTGTTCTGTTTATTCCTAATTCACTTCTCTGTATAAAAATTATATTTTAACGGGTATTAATAAATGCGTCTTTCGTCCTGTCTTTCCTATGGATGCACTTACGTATGTCTTTCAATATTATTCTCTATCAGTCTATTAATCCTCTATTTTTTGTTCAAGCTGTAAATTTTGTAAATTCAATTTACCACAGATAGCTTTTTCATATTAATAAGCAAAAATAAAGTGCAGATACCGAGCTTTGTCAAATTGTAAGGAACGTTTTTTTATTTAAAAAATTGTTATGCCAGTATATCAGTTAATAGCATAATTAGATTGTAAGTGATTGAAGATAAAAATCTTTATTTGACTCTTTCCTCTTGAATCTCAACCACTTAATCTCTCCAAAACAATTTAATTGACCTGCGGAAAAAGTGTTGTTTCGTTTGGCTAAGCTTTCTCCTAAAATGGCTTCAGTTTGTGAATCTGACGATTGGAGGAATGTGTTCCTTAATAAGTCTGGTCACAAATTACCATTAGATAACAAATGAGGATGTAGTAAACTTGTGGAGGATCAATGAAGAGGGATGGGGGCCAGAGGAATATAGCTACAATCTCCATCAGGGAGGCTGGCCCCATGTCGGGAAATCCTAGTGTCACCCCTAGTAATAAAGCGGAACTGTTTGAAATTTAACAAGAACTTTCACACAAAGCTGGAAAGTAGTAACTAAAATGATCAGCTACTGTTTGTACCTGTTTTTACCTGTTTCGTGTTTATATGCTCATTATATACTTCTTATTCAAAACCTTGGACTAGCTTTGGATAAGAAAAATGAGGCCATGTTTTGCTCTTATTATTATATTTATGGGATTTTGAACAAACAAAAGTCCTTGTTCTTTTTGGAAAAAAATGTATTTAGTACCGTATTCGATGTAATAAGCACACCTGCCTTGATAACGACCCACCCATTATTTTTTGACAGATAGCATATCAATAAAAAAATTGATAAATGCCATTTACATGGTTTAGATGTATTTATAATCCATATAATTTTTGAACACTTTCTAAAATTCCTGTTCATACAGAGAGACAAAAAACTGTGGTAGGCCTATAATTACTTATCTTTCCCTTTGTTTCCCCAAATTCGCTTATTAGGAAGAAACTTTGCCCCTAAAATGTGGTACAATTTCATTTTTGTAAAGTGCCCGGGCACTTATTACGTCGAATACAGTATTTATAATACACAATTCATGCACATATGAATATTCATATATACAAATTAATCAATACTTCTTTAAATATTAGTTCTAGAGAGAAAGGAATGTCTTCATTTCCGGAAAAGTTCTCCTTTAATTCAGTTACCTTTGGGTTTATTAAACTGTACTTTATCTATTGGGATAATATAAGCATAGAAAGCCATACATGTAGGAATGATCTTCCAGCGTAAAGCCTCTCACTTCTATTTTAGTGTGTTTGTGAAATGATGCTGTGTTTTGCGAGATACTTTTCAAGTTGAATACCAAAATAGTAACAGCATATTTAGATAGTCAGTATTACATGATCATTTCTCTTTCATCATTGTGTGATGCAGTGCTGCATGAACATAAACTTTTGAGACTACACTCAAAACTTAGCAAGCATTTCCTTAACATAACACTGGCGGCTCTAATTGTTGAAAGTACAGCATAGCATGTACCAGTGAAATACCACTTAGAAATGTCACTTTGGACTGACATTTTCCCTGCATGTACTTTTTGAAAATTGAGAAGTAACATTTCAAAATTGAGATTAGACTCTGACTGTCGCGGTGCCGTAAAACATCAGCAAACCACACCAAGACAGAAAGGTTATGCTATGATTATTTAAAAGTTACTGGGGCGCTGGACACATCTTCATGGAATTATTGATACAATGGCTGCCTGATCCCGAGGACCCCCTCCCGAGCACCCGCTCCCGAGCACCCGCTCCCGAGCACCCGCTCCCGAGCACCCGCTCCCGAGCACCCGCTCCCGAGCTCCCGCTCCCGAGCACCCGCTCCCGAGCACCCGCTCCAGAGCACCCGCTCCAGAGCACCCGCTCCAGAGCACCCGCTCCAGAGCACCCGCTCCCGAGCACCCGCTCCCGAGCACCCGCTCCCGAGCACCCGCTCCCGAGCACCCGCTCCAGAGCACCCGCTCCCGAGTACCCGCTCCAGAGTACCCGCTCCAGAGCACCCGCTCCAGAGTACCCGCTCCAGAGTACCCGCTCCCGAGTAGATGTTATAGAGATGTGTTTGCAGTGGTTATTTGTTAGTAGTAAAATTGTTTGGATATCTGCAGGCAGATTCCATAGTCATGTGTCAAATATATTTCTTGATTAAAGTTTTATGAGTAAATATCTACTTCTAATCATTATTTAACTCACTGGCTGCTTTTAGCAAATGTTGCCTTATTTTATTTGCGTTAAAATAGCTGTTCTTTTAAGTAAAATGGTATATCCACTTTGTTATTGAATTGAGAAGAGGAGGTATATATATATGGCTTGTTAATTTGTCACAAATAAGATATCTTAATTATCCATTTGCTGTGCCATTTTGGCAAAACTGAGAATATACATGTTGAAAAGTTTCTCTTTAAGCCTACCCGCACCCGACACCGGAGTTTGTCCTGAAAACTCAGGTATGACAATAACCAACCCGATTTCCTGTTCAGTGTATTGTTTCAACTCCAATCAATGATTGTTTATCTGTCATTCCCATGTACACCACAGCCAAGTAGCCCAAGTTTATTTGTATATATAAGATTACAGAAAGCCATTGCTGAATAATCAAGGCACTTTTGTGATTGAAACCACTCATCCATGTTGGGTGTCTTAGTGGGAGAAATTTGTTTTTAAACTGGTGATAAAATAGCTGTGTATCATATGCCTGAGGTAATATGTGCATCAACTGTGAATGATTGGCGAACCTTTTCTCCCAAGGAAAAATATTGCTTCATGCATACACATTGAGCTAGGAGTTTAAATTGTATAAAAATTAAGAGACCCAAATTCAATTAAATACTAAAACCTTTGAGAATTTAATATATTAGAGCTAATAAAGCTAAACCCATCCAAACCAAGGCTATTAGGTCTGGTGCTTATCCCCGGTTTCCATGGTGCAAGCTGGTGGGAGTACATGACAGTCAGGGGCGTAAATACTGGTGCCCCTGTTTTACACCCCCTTTCGGTAAAGCTGTCGGTAAAATCAAAAACTTTCATCAAAGACGATGAAAACTTTACCAAACAGATTGAAAAAATTTAATATTATGGCCCCCTTTTTTTTTTTTTTTTTTGCTTTTCAAAATGTTTGACTTTATGAATGTGGAATACATTTTTGTCGGTAGCGTCGAACTCTTTCGTCGGTAAATTTAAAATTTTACTTCCCCCATCTTCCTCAATCAAAAGAATCTACTGACGCCACTGATGACAGTTTGTCACAGATTAACTTCCCAGCAGTGCTGGTACTCATTTTACAGCCGAGTGGACTGAAGCAAGTAGTGTCTTGCTCAAGAACACAATGCTGGGCTCACGATGGAAATCGAACCCAGTACCTTTCACATATAAGCATGACTCCTTAACCACTGCACCTCCTAATATGAATTTAATATAGAGGCAATTCAAAAGTTGAAAATCAGTAATGAAATCGTGATGGATGTACCAGTAATACTGGATTTCTTTTTTAGTATTAAAAAAAATTCGAAAAAGTTTCCTTCTCAAAAATATTAATACATTATCAAAGGATAATTATTTTCATATATTTATTTATATATACATACCGCTTTACAGAAAGTGCAGTAACATCCTTTTCTTGAATTTATGTTTATATTTTTATTTACAATTCAAAAGTTCATGTTTATTAATTTATTAATTCAGAAAATGTTATCATATTATAGACAAGTCTTTGTTTTTCAGTGTGGTAGAGTTGTAGCTTACTCTTAGATGAATCAGATCATAGATTTTGTGTATATGCAGATTCAAACTAATAAAAAAAAATCCATGTATTAGCATTTGTACTCCTTTTTAAAGCCTGTTGGATTTATATGTATAATTTTGTACAACCAGATTAAAACTAATTGTAATGAAAGAAATCAGTTTAAAGTGTAGTGTGTCTTTGTATTGGTGCATTTATTTGCCAAAAGTTGTCAACAAACTATGAACCCCTGTGTAGATCAAGATAATTGCATGATTATTAGTTAATGCTGAACATTTGTGAACCATTAGTGGCTCCAGGTATACAGACCACTGTGAAAATTTCCCCTTCCCTGCTCCAACAAGTTCAGGTGATTATTTAAACAATATCAACATTGGGTGAATATTGAATTTGATCTTTCTGTCTCTGAAGGTGCAAGCTCCTGTTGATATACACCCTCTTTCCCTCCCTCCCTCACCCTGTTCATGTGACTGGGCTATCAAATCATACCACTTATTAACAGTGTTGTAAACAGCGTCTATAAAGTGGGGGTCAACCCCAACTTTGGATGCTAACTTCTGCAAAGAGGGGGAGGGGGGTTTAGTTATAACAAGCAGTGGCATAGAAAAACTGAAGATCCTCAAATGAAGATCTCCTAATTGGATCGGCCAAATGAAGATCCTCAAATGAGAATCCCCAAATGAAAATTTCCAAATGAGGATCCCCAAATAAAAATTTCCAAATGAGGATCCCCAAATAAAAATCTCCAAATGAGGATTCGAAGATCCCCAAATCGGGATCTTCAAATAAGGATCCACCAAATCATACCACTTATTAACAGTGTTGTAAACAGTGTTTATAAAGTGGGGGTCAACCCCAACTTTGGATGCCAACTTCTGAAAAAGAGGGATCAATACTAGTTATAACAAGCAGTGGCATAGAAAAACTGAAGATCCTCAAATGAAGATCTCCTAATTGGATCGGCCAAATGAAGATCCTCAAATGAGAATCCCCAAATGAAAATTTCCAAATGAGGATCCCCAAATAAAAAATTTCAAATGAGGATCCCCAAATAAAAATCTCCAAATGAGGATTCGAAGATCCCCAAATAGGGATTCCCAAATCAGGATCTTCAAATAAGGATCCACCAAATGAAGATCTTCAAATATTCTTTGGCATAAGGCATGTTTCATTACAAGTTTTACTCAACAAAAAAACGTGGTAATTTTGATCTGTCAGAACAGACTCTCATACCACTTATTAACAGTGTTGTAAACAGTGTTTATAAAGTGGGGGTCAACCCCAACTTCTGAAAAGGGGGTGGGGGGGGGTTCCAATACTAGTTATAACAAGCAGTGGCATAGAAAAACTGAAGATCCTCAAATGAAGATCTCCTAATTGGATCGGCCAAATGAAGATCCTCAAATGAGAATCCCCAAATAAAAATTTCTAAATGAGGATCCCCAAATAAAAATTTCCAAATGAGGATCCCCAAATAAAAATCTCCAAATGAGGATTCGAAGATCCCCAAATCAGGATCTTCAAATAAGGATCCACCAAATGAAGATCTTCAAATATTCTTTGGCATAAGGCATGTTTCATTACAAGTTTTACACAACAAAAATGGTGGTAATTTTGATGTCAGAACAGACTTTTAACATAAATTAAAGATGTTCTGTTTATACTATCAATAAATCAAAAGAAGAATCATCAAGTTTCGTTGATTTTAATGGAAAATGGCACATTTCTGGTTTCAAAAATCACCCCCAGCTTACATGTATACATCTCTCTTCTTGTTCCTCAAAATAGGACACGGTGAACACATTGAAGTGAAATGCATTACAATTTTTTAACAAAACCAGCTGGCTCTCATTTCAATTTTCCCAAAGCACCCAGCTCTTTAAGAGATTAGTAAAATCACCAGGACAAACAGGAATGGGTGCCTCTTTTGAACCCCCACCCAAGAGGTGCATTGAAGCCCCTCTAATATGACCATCTCCCGGACTTGTCATTTGACAATGCCTATAAGAGAGTTTTGACCATAAGTTTCACTCTGTCTGCTTTTCTTCTTTCCTCGTCATCATCATCTTCCAGTTGGTCTCTCTTCTCTACCTCCTCCATCATTTTCTGAGCCTTTTCTATCGTCTCTTCCCTTGCCTTTCCTTTCAGAGGTTCCAAATACTTCACCAGAATCCCAAAATCTTTATCTGAAACCTGCCAGGAAAATAATGATGTTCATGAAATTGACACTGTATCTGATTTGATATGTTTGATATATTTCACCATGGTCAGTCAATTCCACAGAAATGAAGCATGAAAATTGAAAATTTAAATTTAAATTTTGAATAATAGAAATAAAAATTGAATATAATTTGATGAAGCAGATTAGTATTTGCTAGTATGTGAATTTTCATGATCAAAGTAAATTTTAAGTTTTTTTTCAAGTGTTTATGCAAAATAACGCTGCCCTCTAAAAAATACCATACAATACAAATGGTAATTTTTTTAGCTAATTTTTTGCCAAAATTTCACCAATATTTTTTTCATGGTGTACTGATTTTTTAGATTTAATGTGTTTTAGTGGTTAAGGTGTGTGCTTTATTTTCCTGATGCATGCATATAATATACATATTTATGCAGTAGTTGGCTTAATGACTGGATTTTTGAAGCAATATTTGAGAAATTGTCAATGTAACACCCGTCACACTTTTTCAGAAAGGTTTCTGTAACTACATAGACATGAAGTATATATTTCAATCAGACTGATATCAGTTGTACCCAACAAATTAGATTTTTTTATTTCCAAACATGGGAAAAATAAAATATGCAACACCTGTCACAAATTGTGTGACGGGTGTAACACATTGTAAAACATGCAGTACACTGTATGTAATACCTGGAAAGTAAATGACATTCAAAACTTATGGAGATTTACAAAGTTAATTATATTTTATAGTACAATTTATAGTTCTAGCCTTTAAAACCTTGTGTTAAGTACTTACTTTGTGTTAAGTACTAACCTTGTGTTAAGTACTAACCTTGTGTTAAGTACTTACTTTGTGTTAAGTACTAACCTTGTGTTAAGTACTAACCTTGTGTTAAGTACTAACCTTGTGTTAAGTACTAACCTTGTGTTAAGTACTAACCTTGTGTTAAGTACTAACCTTGTGTTAAGTACTAACCTTGTGTTAAGTACTAAAGTTGTGTTAAGTACTAACCTTGTGTTAAGTACTAACCTTGTGTTAAGTACTAACCTTGTGTTAAGTACTTAAATTGTTCCTAGATGTGTTGATTATATGGTTTAGTGAATTAATTGCCACTGTAACACCCGTCACATGTTATAAGAAAAAATTGATATAACTCTCTGCAGGGATAGTGTATACAAATTATGCTTCAAATGCCCTAGTCAATTCATATTAATATCTTTTTGATATTGATATCTTTATATCAATTTTATCCTGTCAATGAAATTACCTACATTCACAAAGCTCTGGTACAAAACAAAATGTGTTACCCATCACAAAATTATGTGACGGGTGTTACGTACAAAGTAAAAGATGCATTATGCAATACATAGAAGGTCAACGACATCTTTAATTTGAGGAATGATGACAATTAAAATGATTATTTATCAGAATAGACATTTATGCTACTTAAACCTTGTTTTAGGTACTAAAATCATTGAAAGTGCAGTACAGTACAGTGTATAAACACCATAGTGTGGTGTGACAACACCTTCCATGAACAATTTTTTTAGTTTAAAAGGGTATTTTCTTTCATCATTTTCGTAGTGCAGGTCCCAAAAAATGAGGTTTTACTCAGTTAATTTTGTACTGCTGGTCCATTTTTACAATACTTTTCATTGAACACTCATACTGTAGGTATTAAAATTGACTTTCATACTACGGTTATCAAAATTGTATAATTTCATACTATCTGTCGTCACTGCGGGTATGTTTTTCGTTGCTGGGCTGAACACCCCTACTTTTAGTATTTAGTGCCCCCCCCTCCCTTTCCGATCTGGGTTAGATACAACCAAATCATGCTAGATATAAACTTTATTAAAATTGAATTCTATATACAAATACAGTTTTTTTATCAAGGTTTATCAAATTTCTATCAAGTTATATTTATTTAATTCTTTATCTAGATCATGATGGATATAAACTTGATCAAAAGTGGATTTCACATGTATATACAAATAAAGTTAACATCAAAGTTTATCAAAATCTGAAATCACGTGATTCTTATCTGGCCATATTTGGGTTTTTTAATCAATTCTGGATCTAAATTTTACGTGGGACTCTAATACATCTGATCTTGTTTGTTTGTTTGTTTAATGAGAGCTTAACGGCACCACAACAACGAGGGTCAAATTGTGCCTGAGAGGTCAGATCATTCTAGAAGTAGGAAGGAAAGGAAATGGGGAGAAAGAGAGAAATTCAAGAACAAAAAGTCCGAAAGCTGTGATCGAGAGAGGAGGTGCATACTTGAAACAAAAACAAAGTAGAGAGAGGGGGTGGAAGAGAAGAATTAAATATGGTTGTAGAGGGAAGCATGATGAAGGAAGGAGATAATTTTATCCAGGAGGATTTTTCTGGAAAAACCCAGCAATTGGGTTGTGGGAAGCTCTGGGAAGGTTGTACAGGGGGCAAGCAAGGAGAACATGATGGATTGTGAGGGTGCAATGGCAATTGTTGCAGAGGGGTTGGGGGAGCCAATAAGGAGGTGGGAGTGAGTGAGGTAGGTGTGACCAATTCTAAGACTATTAATGTGAACATTGTCGATACGAGAGAGATTGTTGATAGTGGGTTTGATCAGAATGGTGGGTTGGATGACGTGGAGTTTATTATCAATTTGGGAGTTCCATGAGGTTTGCCAGCGGTCACGAACAAGGAAAGCGATAAGCGGTTTTATGTCAGAGAGGCTTTTGGGAAAAAGGGTAGTTGGGAGGTTGAGGGCAAGCTTAACAGCTGCATCAGCCCTGTCATTGCCAGGGATGCCAACATGGCTGGGTATCCAGAAGGAAAGAACACTTTTCCTGCAGAGGTGGGCGAAAGGAGTTTCCGGAGGAGGAGGTGGGATGTAAAGTTATCCCATTAAAGGTTGAGTAAAGAAGTAAGAACAGCCTTTGAGTAGAAGAAAATGGCAAAGTGGCTGAGCGGAGAGTACTCAATAAAGTTGAGGCGAGGAGAATGGCCTTTGCCTCGGCTGAAAAGATGGACGAGTAGTTGGGAAGTCTGCTACTGAGGGTGATGTCTTGGATGACAGCAGCAGCAGCTGTCTTGAATAACTACTTTAAGAACATACCAAAATCATTAAAGGGGTGAATTTAGCATCATTTGAGAATATTCCATTAAATCTTTTAAAATAAAACTTTTTTTTGTGTAATTTAAAGGTAAAAGTACAGAATTTTCAATTTATTGTAAAGAAATCACCAAAACAAAGAATTTTTCTCAAAAACATTCAACCTTGGCCCCAACATTAAACATGCCCTCTAGGTGGAGGACTTCACCATCTTCTACTCCTCCCCAAGCTTTCCTCTTGTTGAAAATAGGCTTCAACTCAGCCTCAACCGGCTGCAAGCCTGGTGCAACAACAACGGTTTTAAATTCTCCAAAGACAAGACAGTCTGCATGCACTTCTGTCATTTCAACAACCTCCACCCCAAACCCAAACCTCGTGCTTAATGGCAATCTGACATCCCTGACATCCCACTACATGCAATACCACATACCAAGTCACCTGTCTCACATACTATGCCACCCTGTCCCATGTGTCATGTCAATGTCCCACATGTAATTCCACTGTCCTACATGCCATCCCCCATCCCTTCCTGTCCCCCATGACATCCCACCCTAATCCCAATTCCTATATCTACCAATCTTTATGTCATCTTCCACCCAACATTCGTTCTTCCAACTCTCATCCCTAACCCATACTAACCTAACATTCCCCATTCCCCTACCACACCAATTCCCTACCACACCCCATCCCCCTGCCCTTAGCATGTCCCATTCTCCTACCATTTCCCATTCCCCTACCATTTCCCATTCCCTACCATTTCCCATTCTCCTACCATTTCCCATTCTCCTACCATTTCCCATTCGCCTACCATTTCCCATTCGCCTACCATTTCCCATTCCCCTACCATTTCCCATTCCCCTACCATTTCCCATTCCCTTACCATTTCCCATTCCCCTACCATTTCCCATTCCCTACCATTTCCCATTCTCCTACCATTTCCCCTTCTCCTACCATTTCCCCTTCCCTACCATTTCCCATTCCCTACCATTTCCATTCCTACCATTTCCCATTCCCCCCATTTCCCACCATTTCCCATTCCCCTACCATTTCCCATTCCCCCTACCATTTCCCATTTCCTACCATTTCCCATTCCCCTACCATTTCCCATTCCCTACCATTTCCCATTCTCCTACCATTTCCCATTCTCCTACCATTTCCCATTCCCCTACCATTTCCCATTCCCCTACCATTTCCCATTCCCCTACCATTTCCCATTCCCTACCATGCCCCATTCCCTACCATGCCCCATTCCACTACCATTTCCCATTCCCCTACCATTCACCTGTCATCCCCATACCCCATTCCCTGGCACCCCATTCCCTAGCACCCCATTCCCCTAGCACCCCATTCCGCTAGCACCTCATTCCCATACCATCCCCCCATTCCCTAGCACTCCCCATTCCCCTAGCACCCCCATTCCCCTAGCACCCCATTCTCCTAGCACGACCATTCCCTAGCACCCCATTCTCCTAGCACCCCCATTCCCCTAGCACCCCCATTTCCCTAGCACCCCCATTCCCTAGCACCCCACTCCCTACCATCTCCATTCCCCTACCACCCCCATTCCCTACCATCTGCATTCCCCTACCATCTGCATTCCCCTACCATCTGCATTCCCTACCATCCCCATTCCCCTACCATCTCCATTCCCCTACCATCTCCATTCCCCTACCATCTCCATTCCCCTACCATCTGTGTTCCCCTACCATCTCCATTCCCCTACCATCTCGTTCCCCTACCATCTGCATTCCCCTACCATCTGCATTCCCCTACCATCTCCATTCCCCTACCATCTCTATTCCCCTACCATCTCCATTCCCCTACCATCTCCATTTTCCTACCATCTCCATTCTCTTACCATCTCCATTCCCCTACCATCTCCATTCCCCAACCATCTCCATTCTCCTACCATCTCCAGTCCCCTATCATCTCCATTCCCCTACCATTCCCATTCCCCTACCATTCCCATTCCCCTACCACTCCCATGCATTCCCAACCATCCCTCATTCTCCTACTATATCTACTCCCCTACCATCCACATTATCCTTCCATCCCCACATTCCCTTCCATCCCCAGTCACCTACCATCCCCCATTTATCTACCATCCCTCATTTACCTACCATTTCCCATTCACCTACAGTACCATCCCTCATTTACCTACCATCCTCCGTTCACCTACAGTACCACCCTGCCCACCCACTCATCTACCAAATATTTTCTCAACCAACTCCTCATTCCAACATTCACTCATTCCATTTGTCACAGCTCCTTCCTCATTACCTCCTGATAATTTGCATCAACAGAAAAACAATAACCCTTAACATAAATCTAAGACTCCCCTTAGAAACATAAAAAGTTAATATTTTCCCATATAGGGTTGATCTACCAAATCAGAATGAAAATTAATTGCAGGTTTATTTGGAGGCTTACTCTTATATTTCTATTGATTCCCAAAAAAATTAATTATTAAATCTATTGAGGAGTCATGGTGTATTGTTGGAATTTTCTTAATTTTCATCCGAGATCAATTTTTTTAATTGCTAGTCATGTCAGGAATGTATTTGTTGTATGTTCTATGCAGGCACGAGTCTCCTAAATTTAAAAAAAATAGGTGGAATCCCTTTCCAAGAGCATAAATCTTTTCTTCCCTAGTAGCAGAACAATGCATGTGGTGGCACGGACAATAGATGTCTACAAACAGATGGACAAGCATACGGACGGACAAACAGACAGCCGAACGAACAGATGGACAAGCTGGTGGATGAAAGAACGGATGAAGTGACAAAAAAAAAGGCTAATTCTCACCAGTTCCAGATCGTACATATTCTGAAGCAACCACACCTGTCTTACTTTCTGAAACTTCCAGCTTGAACGAGCATTCTCCCACTGATGCAGATACGAGGAGCACACATTCTTACTCAAACCTTTTCCTGCTGCAGCCTCATCCTCTATATCACTCTTCTCTGCCGTACCTGATTTCTTCCTCTTCTTCTTCTTTCTCTTCACGTTTTCCTCCTTCGATTCATACTCGTCGTCTAATTCTTGGAGCAGCCTTTCTGCCTCTTCAGTGGGGGTGCCCCCCTGCTCCCCACTTTCACTGTGCCTCCTTTTCACCTTATTCTTTGTTGTCCCGACCCCATCTCTCCCTCATTATCTTGCTCTTCAATATCTCTTTTTTGTCATCTTGATGTTTTTCTTTCTTTTTAGGATTAGCAGAGTCTGATAATGACAATTCTTCAAAATCATCAATTTGGACTCTTACCTCGTTTTGCTTTAACTTCCTTTCTTTCGTCTGTTTTTCCTGTTGCTCAGTGTCCATTTCATACCCACCCCCCTCAACACTTAAACCTTTTGGTTGTCCTCTTTTCTTGCCTTTCTTCTCCCTCTTTCTGTTAACCATGCCATCTCCCTGCAGCCCTTGTCCACCCCCCTTTGCATCACCAGAATGATGACGCTCCCTTTTGTGTGCTTTTTTTCTTTTTTTCTTTCAGTCTCATCGCCACCCATTACCTTTTCATCATATTTGCTATCGTCTGTAGATTCCTGAGCTCCACGTTCTTTTTTCTTTTTGTCCTTACGTTTCTTTTTGCGTCCATCTGTTTCTTCCATTATATCAGAAAATATGAGCTCAACTTTCGGACTTTGGAAAATTTTACTTCTTGAAAATCAAGAGTCCATCCTCTGATTCTAAAAGTATGTTACGAAAAACTATGTTATGATTTTAAAACAATGGTTCAACTTTTGGTTAAAAACCACATCAATTTATTTAGCTCCTGAAGGTGACCATCTCAGATGAATTTCATACACGTTGACAACGTTGGCAGAATAATCCAGTATTCTGTGTTTCTTCCTGAAAGAAAGAAAACAACAATTTTGTCTTGATCACTGGCCAGACATATCTTGTATACAAACATAAATGTGTAGGCATTACTTGATATTCTACTCAATCTACAGTAGATGATAAATACAGTAGCTGTTATCAATCCTCAACAAAACAGTGGAAAATCTACTAGCCATCTATAAAATTCCACTTAGCCAGACTATTAAAGTATGCCGACTCCAGAAACAATTGTTTTATTAAAATAATATTACTCTTAACTTAATATTTACTGTAACTTTTCAAGTCCAAATACAGTGAACCTGGTTACATACGATACAATTATTATGAGCATTATGAAATGATGCATCATAAGTGAGGGAATTCCTACACAATGGCAAATTGTCATAAGAATTACACAATATTTTTTTCTTTCTTGCAAAATTTATTTGATTCATCAGGTATTTACATGTAAATGTACTGATTGTTACAATTTAAGTGTTTTGACTGTGTGTTTGTCGGTCAATTTAACAGCTTTGTAATGTTGTGTACGGTAAAGAAAGACACAAAGAGCAGGTAATTGTAGTTATATATTCAGAGTGATTATTTGTACGTCCGTATGGTAAGAGAAGCAAATAAAGAGTGAGTAATAAGGTGGAATAGAAGCATGATCATGACTCACATAGCATGGTGATTCATAACATAGAATAGATATACTGAATGGATAAGCATATAAAATAGATATGTTGAAATACTTTAAACTGTATTAAACAGAACATCACATTTTCCCTCCTCTTTAAGAAAAGGCATTGACGGATTAGGAAAAGGTATTGGAAGGAACAGAAATAAACAAGGTACAGTATGCAATTTAGAATAACAATACATTGATGGACGGTGTAAAAATAATTTTATACATGGACGGTTTTTACGAATAATTTTTTTTTTTTCTTTTGGAAACTTGAATATTGTTAATTCTCTTTTATTTAGCGTAAAACATAATCTCGTGTCCATGCAGGGGGTTGTCGGATTCGGTGGGGGCGTTCTGGTGGACCTCGACTCCCAGTGTCTGTAGCAGGTGTGTGTACGGGCCAGTAATTTACTGAATCTTCGCTTTCTTTATGGGAATTGGGGGAACCCGAACAAGGAATCAGTCTTTCGACATTCCACTTTCGACCATCTGAAGTCTGGTATGTACTTGGACCGAATTTCTTTTGAATTTGGATTGGAGGGGAGTATGCAAGGGAACCTTTTGGGATATGTCCTGGTTTTTTCACCCGAACAAAATCACCAACCGCAAATGACCGTGATTTGACTCTTTTAGCTACATCGTGGTGGAATTTGTATTTTTGTTGGGCGAGTCGAACTCTTTCCCTTATTTGGGCGGGGGACGCAGATTTTGGATTCGCAGTTACGTCCACAATATCCAGTTTTGTGCGCAAATGTCTGCCGTGAAGAAGTTTTGACGGCTCTTCACCTGTGGTGGCATGAGGTGTGCATCGATAGATACAGAGGAAATCACGCACTGCATCTTTAGCAGATTTACCCTGAAGTTTTGCACATTGCAGGCATTCCTTGAGAACCCTATTGAAGCGTTCCACTTCGCTATTCCCTTGGGGGTGGTAGAGGGCAGAATACCTGTGTTTAATATTCCTAGATTTTAGAAAATCTTCAAATTGTTTGGAGGTAAATTGAACTCCATTGTCTGTGACAATTTCCTTGGGGAATCCTTCCCTGCTGAAAACTGAAAGCAAAAAGTCAATGACCTTATCAGTTGTGACAGATTCGCCAAAAGCGACTTCTGGCCATTTAGAATGGTAATCGATAAGAGTAATTGCAAATTTTGAACCATGTGGCGCAGAAAGGTCTGGTCCTACAATATCCAGTCCTATTTTGTCCCAAGCATTTTCAGGATACGGGACGGGTTGCAATGGGGGAACTCTGGGTTTAGCCCCTTTATCAGCAGAATGGCAAATCATGCATTGTTTGATCGAATTTGAGACCTGAGTATCCATGCAAGGCCACCAGTATAGATTCCTTAACCTTTGTTAAATGCATTTAACAATCCCTTGATGACCCTCATGGGCTTTAGTTATCAAACTTGAGGTGAGTGACTCTGGTACTACTACCCTTTCACCCCGAAAAATAATTCCATCATGCAGTGATAATTCATGATTAATTTTGAAGAAAGGTCTCACTTGAATTGGAACAGTTTTTGGATTTGTAGGCCAACCGTTTTGGAGGAAGGTAATCACTGTTTGGCAGGTATTGTCGGACGCAGTTGCATTTTGTAACTGCGTTCTTTTAACACTACTGTCACCTAGTACTAGCTGGCAAACAGCAGCTATTTCATCAGAATCATTATGACTGTTGAATGTATTGCCGGTAGGATCATGTATGGGTAACCTGGAAAGGGCATCTGCCACTTTGTTTTGGGTACCTGGCTTATACTCAACTTGAAATGTGTAATGCAGTAAACGAGCTGCCCATCGAGCAATTCTCATGGGTTTGTGACCAGTGCCAGTTTTTGAAAGAAGGGTAACCAAGGCTTGGTGATCAGTTTTCAAGGTAAACTTTCGACCCCATAGGTATGTGTGCCATTTTTCGACAGCCCACACGCAAGCAAGTGCCTCTTTTTCACCCGTTGAGTACTTTTGTTCTTGAGGGGTAAGTTTTCTCGAAGCAAAACAAACTGTAAGTTCTGTACCATCACAAACCTGAGACATTACGGCTCCTAGGCCGTAGCCAGATGCATCTGTAGTAACAATAGTGTCTTTGTCAGGGTCAAATAAAGCTAATGCTCGGCTATGCAAAATGTCAGATTTTATCTTTTGGAAAGCAGAATTTGCCTCTTGAGACCATACAAAGTGATCTGCACCTACTGTAGCACGTATTGGTTCAACTTTGTTGGTGTAATTCTCCACAAATTTTGAATAATATCCAGCAAGACCTAAAAATGATCGCACTTGATCTTTGTTTTGAGGGACTGGGGCCTCCTGGATGGCACGTACTAGATCGGGGTTGGGCTTAAGGCCTGATGCATCAATAACATGTCCTAAAATCTGTATCGAACGAAGGTTGAATGCGCATTTTTCATTCAATTTCATCCCGATCTTTTGAAGTTTTGCAAGAACTGTGGCTAAGTTCTTATCATGCTCACTTTGTGTGGCACCATAAACGATTATATCGTCAATGAAACAAAGCACTCCCTCTAGACCATGCAAAACAGAACTCATTACACGCTGAAAGCAGGATGGCGCAGATGCCAACCCAAAGCAAACTCTTTTGTGAAACAGACCATCATGAGTTATAAACGAGTGTATGGTCGACTACTTTCATCCAATTTAATTGATGGTACGCTGACTTAAGGTCAAGCTTTGAAAAGAATTTCGCGCCGCGCAATTCTGTAAACATTTCATCAATGTTTGGCAGTGGGTGCTTTTCCACTACCACAGCTTCGTTGACCTTTCTGAGGTCAACACAAAGTCGCACTCCCCCATCTTTTTTCCATGCAATAACTGTGGGGGAAACCCAATCACTGGCTTCACTAACCGGCTCAATAACCCCTTCAGATTGCAGGCGTTGAAGCTCTGCAGTAACCTTATCTCGCACTGCAAAAGGTACTCTACGCAAGGGCTGTTGGACGGGTTTGGCCTCAGGGATCATCTTAATTTTATGCCTGAAACCTTTTATGCTCCCTAAGCCACTCGAAAATAAATCAGGAAATTTGTCCCGATTATTTGTCTTAAACTGAGAATCAGATTGTGGGGCAGCAGAAGGAGTAGGGGAGGTATTGGCAGCATCGCTATTTGTAGCAATCGTAACGCGTTAGGCCCATTGCGCGAATTTTTGGTAAGGGCATGACAGGACATTGTTTTCCCATCAAGCTGTAACCCTAGGCCATGAATAGCATCTTTACCTATCAGGGATGTACCCCTTTCCACGACTAATATTGTACACTTAGCTTGCCTATCCTTGTAGGCAATTACGGCCGAAAAAACTACCGATAACGGGAATTGCATCTTGGCTGTATGATTTCACGGAGGTTTGGCATGAATCTAAAACCTCACGTAAAAATATTTATCGAAAATTATCGCATTAAGTATTGTAACGTCAGAACCTGTGTCAACCAACATTGGAATACCAATTCCATTAATATTAATCTTACACTTAATGTCACCAGCAGTTTTATTGTAACGAAAAACTCCTAACACTTAACGTCTTCGCAGATTCACTTCAAAATTGTTCGCAGAACTAGCAGGGAACTGTGTATTGTTAACGTTAACATCTACTTCACGCACAGTCCTTTGCAAGCAAACTTTGGCAAAGTGCCCGGTCTTTCCACACTTGCTGCACTTTTCACCTTTGGCTTTGCACTGTGGATAATTCGCAAGATGGTTCAACGACCAGCGGAAACAGGACTGGCGCCCTCCTTTTGCAAAAGTTTTCTCCTTTGGTTCCGATTCCTTCTAGATTGTTCACTGGTTGGCTGTGGTTTTCCACGAGGACGATAACCCGATTTCTTGAAATGTATTGCGTCTGACTGCAGTTAGGCGTTTCCATCGATTCGCCTCCTTAACGGCCTGTTCAACTTGGCGAGCAATTTCTATCGCCTTTGAAAGTTTCAAATTGGTCTCCAAAAGTAAACGTTCTCGGATACGATGAGAATTTGTCTTTTCAACTAATTGGTCACGAAGCATTTCATCATGGAATGAACCAAATTCACATGTAACGGCAAGTTCTCTCAAAGCACAAATGTAACTGTCCACTGATTCATTCGGCAATTGGCCCCTTTGTCTGAATCTGTAGCGTTCGGCAACCACGTTTATTTTAGGGTTGAAGTAATTGTCCAATGTTTTAACTGTCTTTGTAAAGGCATCGTCGGAGGTAGCTCCGAGTGCAGGTAACGAATAAAAAATTCTCTGACCTTCTGGTCCCAAGGCATGTAACAGAACAGCTTTTTTCCTGTCCGCAGAAAAACCACTCGAATCAATCGCAAGTAAATAATTATCAAACATACGTTTCCACTGAGTCCAAGGCAATGAAGGCTCTCCTGGTGTAGGTAAAAATGCAGGTGGTGGTAAAAATCCTTTTTCCATTTTCGAAAGTAATGTACGTAAGTCCGTAAAATAATACCACAATCCTCGTCGCCAATTTGTAATGTTGTGTACGGTAAAGAAAGACACAAAGAGCAGGTAATTGTAGTTATATATTCAGAGTGATTATTTGTACGTCCGTATGGTAAGAGAAGCAAATAAAGAGTGAGTAATAAGGTGGAATAGAAGCATGATCATGACTCACATAGCATGGTGATTCATAACATAGAATAGATATACTGAATGGATAAGCATATAAAATAGATATGTTGAAATACTTTAAACTGTATTAAACAGAACATCACAAGCTTGTAAAACGGGCCTTGATTGAGTGGGATTTAAAGTTATCAATTATGGTCTTTTGTTGGTTTCACTGTTTACTGCTGCACATTCGTGGTGCAATTATTTCAATGAGAGAATGAAATAGAGCGTGTGGTTTATGGTTTTGTATTTCTGATCATTA
Organism: Chiridota heheva; assembly: GCA_020152595.1. Taxonomy (NCBI): domain Eukaryota; kingdom Metazoa; phylum Echinodermata; class Holothuroidea; order Apodida; family Chiridotidae; genus Chiridota; species Chiridota heheva. Next base: position 517,745 of record JAIGNY010003567.1, read on the forward strand.
TACACAGTACACAAAACTGAATTAATATTTGCGCAAAATGAAAGAGCGCGTGGTTTATATTTCCGATCATGATGCAAAAAACTGTGCATTGTATTTTCCAACAATGACACAGTATTCCGTATAATTATTATTGGTAATATTAGGTCGAGGACAGAAGAAGTTGAACTTTGGAAAACCATCCATGAATTAATTATTTACTCGCCAAAGATAAAACAAACTACTCCCAATTGGTGAGCTGGCAAGTGGGTTTGTCGAAGGTTGGCTATTATTTCACAGGACTCACCTGCTGACATACATTCAATCTCAGAAAATGATATTTAAGACATAATTATGCGCAAAGACTATATAACAACAGTATACAGTAAAAAGTTAAGGTTTTGGTCACGTTTTGTTTTCATTGCTTAAAGAAATTGTGTGATGAATAGAACATTAAAGTATGAGAGAGGAAACATGTATAGTATATACAGTATGCATTAGTAAAGGCAAAAATTTGGCCTGCAATTTTGAAGCAACAAATTAACCACATCATTTCACCAGATTAACTTTGCATCTAACATTGCGGTATAAATAGGTCTATGCTCATAGTTCATTTCCCCAGCAGCAAAGACAAACAATGCCAGCATTGATTACAGTTACTACTTATATTACAAAGAATTGCCATTATATTCAGATGTATGTCACTAAAAATACCATGTAACACCAGTGGGAGTAGTTGTTATCTTGAAGGAGCCTTGGAGAGGTGAAACTGTATAGTTTTGTGGTTTGGGAAACAAAGAAATATATAACTTTTACTCCGACCGGCCCTGCTCCATTTGAGGGCCGGTTGAGATGTTCCTGGTTTTAAGGAAAGCCATTTGTCATGGGTAAAGTGTGAGAATATATAAAGATGTATTTACTACATTCCTATTATCTATGTCATAATTTTTTGTGGGAAGATTTTTGACAACTGTATTTAAAAACCATGGGAAGTTTTATAATTAAATGTAGCTCTGAGGATGTGATATCATTTTGCTTCCAGCCACTTGTTAGTACCATTACATTAAATATCTCCATAAAGGAGATAAAGTCAAATATTTTAGGTTGATATACTGTACAGTATGATGGAGATTTAAAAAGAAAAAAAAAAAACCAATATCAAATCTTATTCCATTCTCAAGTTAGAAGTTGTAACATGGATGCTGCCATTTTGTCTAATTTTGTGTTGAAATCTTGCCAATGATGACCTAATTTGCTAGCACATATAATATAATGTAGTTCTTGAGAGTTCTCTCTGAAATCTTCTTTCTAAAATGCTTTGACATGGTCGAGTTCTAAGGGCTTGAATAATTCATACCATATACAAATAAAAATTCATTTACCCATGCAAAGGAAAAATTCTTTCTTAGAAAATTGGAAATAGATTATAAAGAAACACATTAATATTCTAATCTGTGCTGGGTGTGTGACATCATTATTAATGGCATATGAACAAAATGGCAACTCCTATGTAAGTTTATATTGAGAGAATCAATGTTTTGATAAATCATAAAATACATATGCATAATTATTTTGTATGATGTGAAATTTCTTCATTTGACTTATCATTATTATTTCTATCATATTAAATGAAAAAAAAATCCACACTTTATATCTCCTTAAAGGACAATGGACATCTAGAGGCAGCATGGGCTAATTTGTTTATAATATGATCTTAACCATTAAAAAAGCAACAAATTCTATCACAATTGGTTAAAAATTGACAAATTCATACCACTTAAATTCCTTGCTTAATTTTGTTTGAAATATAGCATTGGACTTGGGACAAAGTTTTTTTGGAACTTGGTCATACTCTGAATCATCAGGTATCTAGAATAGATATTCTAAAATTCACAAGTAGCTGAATTTGAAGCACAGAATTAAGAGAATTACGTAAAGATTTTGAGATTTGTTCCCCTATATCACACATTCTGTACAAATTAACAAATCTTAAAACTTTCTTCGGTCATAACATGAAAACTAAATAAGATTTTCACAAATTGTCAAAACTCTTCCACTCAGATTTTAAAGCTCTTTCACATATCTTAAATTTGCTGGACATCCATAGTCCTTAAATGTTAGTTTGCTCATTTTAATGTCCTCTTTCAAAAATGATGAATTTATTTGGCCACAAACAGATGAAAAAATCCTAACTGTATAGCGTTAACTTGCTATGCAGTGAATGAAGTACTGTAAGCTTACTATGAATTTCTTAGATTACTATTTTTCATCAATTTTTATATTCTTAGACTAAAATTTATTTTTTACCACAAAAATTTACCAAGAATATTTTCAGTTACAATTATTCAAACCAAACGTATAAAATAATCAAAAATTCTTAACATTTTTATTCATTTTAATGACAGAATAAAGTTGTATTACATGTTGCCAAAGTTGTACGCTATAGGCCATATACACTTGAAATGGCATTTATAGGGGTCATTAGTTTTGGACTGCATAGGAAAAGCCTCAAATGTTGTCAATAAATTCCTTAACAATCCATTCCCTACAAAAACAAAATTGGAAACTTTCCTCTTTAGGTGCAAAATCGAAGGATATTTGCAGCTATTCTGAAAGCCGTGTTAGACTTAATACAGCCGTTTGGCGTTTGTTTGCAGCTTCTATCAAATTCATTGACATAACTAATTAATAATTGACTAACAGTCAACATATTTTTAAAGGAAGGTAATTTTTCCAAAACAAAGTATTTACACATTAAAGGATTAGTTCAGTGGTCAAGCATGTTCATCTTATATGAAGGACTCCAAAAGAAACAAAATGGTGAAAAAAGCGATCAAAAATCTTATTCCGTTACTCATGTAACCAGGTGCTAAAATTGTACACACAAAACAGCATGAAACAGTTTTTATGCGAATTCTAGTGTCGAATCTCTGTAAAATCTTACTTCTTTGTGATATTATTCTCCGCAAATGAAGCACTTGAGATGCAATGTTATATGTGGGTCCTATAGCCCACAGGTGTTCCTAGTGTTAATAGCAACCATTATACTATTATGCCATTCTAGGAACATCTGTGCTATAGGTTTTTCAAATATATGCAGTATTATTACATCCATGAGGCAGCCAATCAATAGACGCCAACGATCAGTAACAGAAAACAAAAGGGAAAGGCAGCTAAGTAAAAACAAAAGCAAATAGTAAATGTCTGTCATGTTAAAACTTATAAGTGACCATGCTTGAAACGGTAAAATCCTAGTATAGCAGTACAATTCTATATAAGGATTTTTGCTTTTGCTTTTTTAATTTTGGTATTATTCCGTTATATTTATGTATTTTAACTATTTTCCTTTTTAGACTTCAGTCTTTTAAGTAGAAACTAAGCCAAGATTGTTTTAAAAAGAGGAATAATTATCACATTTTGATTTTCCGATCAAAACTTTTACTCGTCAGTGTGTATACTAGCCTACTGTTGTACTGAGGAGTGGAATCTGCAAGAAGTTTTGCCTTTTAATTGAAATAAACAAAAAACATGCACATAATTAATGTAGATCCTCATTTTCAGGTTAGGCTTTAGGATTAGGTTTTAGGATTAGGTTTTAAGAATAAGCTTTTAGGATTAGGCTTTTAGGATTAGGTTTTTTTCTAGGATTTCAGCATTGTTGTTAGTCAGCTTTTTTCTTTAGTTTCGTTCAAACTGGCCGGCAAGAATGCAAAATTTGTGAGCTCGTGATTTTTTATCCTTTTTAACAAAATCTGCACAAAAAGGTATGAATTTGAAATTATTTTGGAAGAATGGGAAGAAAGAACTGTAAAATTGCTGAAAGGTAAGAAAATTTCTTAAAATGACTAATATTAAGTATGGATTTTCTTGAAGCCAAATTTTATCAGAATGAAATTAAAACCAGTTTTTGCCGCAAAATTCCTAAATTGGTGACTAAAATTGATGTTTTAAGATTTTTCAATCTTTCCTTTACAAATCTTGAGTTTCAAGAAAATCGATCACCTAGACCTAGAACTTATTGCACTGGCACTAAGAGCACAGGTGTTCCTGGCATTATTAATCTGGAAACCTATAATTAATACATATATAAAAAGGTAGATTCCTTTTTTTTGACCACTCGCGAATCTAAATTACATTTTTTGACTCAACTTACATTTGCTGGAGACTCCCTTAGCCACAGTATTTGTTCTTTTTTTCTGATGAGATGTACCAACGATGGATTTTCTACCAACATTACAATCATGACAGTGTGAAAGCCCAACAATTTGCTGCAAACCAATTGAAGTGCTGCTTCTCATGATGTCATCGCAATGTTTCTTTGGTTTGTTGGGCGTTTACACTCTCATGACTGTAATGTCGGTAGAAAATCCATCATTTGTACATCTGATCAGAATGAAAATTTAAAGAACAAATACTGTGGCTTATAAACGAAGAAGGGAGTCTCCAGCAAATTTTATTAGAGTTAAAAATGTAGGCCTAGGCTAATTAGGATTCGCGAGTGGTCAAAAAAAAATCATTTACGATTCGAAAGTCGCGTTAGAAAGTGACCTAGGCCTACCTTTTTAGATATATATATATATATATATATGTTGCCATAACGCTAGGAACACCTGTTGCCATAACGCTAGGAACACCTGTTGCCATAACGCTAGGAACACCTGTTGTCATAACGTTAGGAACACCTGTACTAGGACAGTGTGGGATATTATTAACGTTAGTACTAGTAGTAGTAGTAGGCTATATCAATTAATAAATTATGGATATTTTTCGAGTCAGCAAGTCTTATTCTTCAATTAGTTAAAGTTTCTCTCATATGTCAAATTAGATAGATTTTAACTATCTTACGCCAGAGTAACAGTTCTCACCACCAATGCACTTTGTAAACATAAAAGGCTTCAAAATTGGCTGTGCTGCTAACAACAGTATACACGAACACATGTTAGATTTCTCAAACTCAATATATGCTGTTGCGCAATTCACTTTAAATTAGGTGGTCGAAAATCAGGTGGCACGCACGCGGAAGAAAGAAGTTCTAAACGACAGGTAGTACGCAACTTATTTCTTGCCTCGTTAAATCCTACTTAGTATTGAAGATAATAATAATGATGATAATGATGATAATAATAGATTATTATCTAAAAATGTCGCTGCTGAAATCTCACCTATTTTTAAAACGTTGGTCTCAACATGGAGATACTATTCCCAAATAGTAGGCTCCATGGTCTCAAACATGACAAGTAAACAATGTTTTCTCGAATGACGTGACTCGGTAAATTGTGACGATATCATGCCCATATCATCGATAATAGTGACATGGCGATTTATCTATATTATCTTTACAGTTTAAACTTTTTGACAAATCTAAGCTTCTAATCAACAGATTATCAGGATGTATTGTTGTAAAATGGGCAAAAATGAGTACCATGATACCCCCACCTGACACACCCAGTCAGGAAAACCTATACACTTCGTTAAAAAGACTCTGCGGAACAAGGTATTGGCCCATTACATGCGTGATAGAATTATGTCATTTTTTTTTACCAATCAGAAAATGAACTATACATCTCGTTAAAAGGACTCTGCGGAACAATCGAGAATATCTTGTGATGCAATCCGATGACCAAGAGGGAAAATCTCAGGGGCTGCTATACAAGGTAGTGGCCAATCAGAAGCTCCGTCGTCGAGAATATCTTGTGACGCATTGCGATGACCCAGAGGGAAAATCTCAGGGGCCGCTATACAGGTAGTGATTGGCTGGAAAATCTCAGGGGCCGCTATACAGACCCCGACCAAACCGATGACCAAGAGGGAAAATTTCAGGGGCCGCTATACAAGTAGTGACCAAGGTCACTACCTGTATGGTGGCCCCTTACTACTTCTGTGAAATGCCAGTGGTTGGGTTTGATTGTAATGCGCCCAATCAAGTCTTGATCCAGTGTAGAAAAATCGGAATGGTTTATCTTATTCAAAATTTGAATATTATCATGATCATCAAATTCATACAGCAATTGGGATTTCACTTAGTCCTAATAAAATTATTTTCTTGCATGGCTAGTATTGTAATCATTATTATGAGAAGTTTAATTCACCCTCCTAAAATTATCACTGGTCTATTAACTTACAAATTTTACTAGGCTATGGCGCTGTTCAGCTGCTGCCGCTTTCTCCTTTTTGTGGAGAAATTTCTGCTTAATTTCTTTATTTTGGATGTGGTTTTTTGCACTTATATTAGTTTACTCGACTTATTTTTGTGCAAGGAGCAAGTTGTTTGCATTTGTTCTTTCTCAGTATCTGTATTTTTCTGCAATAATTGAATTTTCGTTTGGCAAGCTACTCTGTGGTTTGTAAACATAGCCTATCATACATTTTCTTTCTTGATTTGGAACCTAAGCATTTGCTTATTTTGATGGCTTGCATCAATGTCTGCACCGTTTTTTGCATCCTTTACATTATCGTCCAATTAACAAAAGGGATTACAGATAATCCAATGAGCTGTGCAGGAACAATCTTTCCTCAATTCGATACTCTCGGAGTGTTCTTTACAATCTGCGTACTTATTGTTCGGGGTCGTTGACCTTGAACAGTGAAACTATTAACTGTCTCAAGGAAAATGGAATTTTTTCCTCCAGGGGCAGACGTGGAGGGCGTCACATGAAGCGCCCAATACATATTTCAAGTACTGTGAGAACGCCTAAACATGTCTTTAAAAGGCCATATTTGAGTCTGGTTAATGTTCACGTTTCCCATAGTTGTGATCATATTTCTAGCGATGGTGAAAAATAGTTGCGTGCTGCCTTGTTAAACTCTCGTTCAGTTTACAATAAGGGCGTTAGTATCAGAGATTTTATTTATGAGAACCAAATTGATATTTTGGCATTAACCGAAACCTGGCTTAGTAATGATCAAGACAATAGCTTTTCTATTAGAGAAATAATACCCCTAGTTCCTCCATGTACCCCGTCAATCCAAACAGCGTGGAAGTGGAGTAGAGATTCTTTTCCGTGATGTACTGGATGTATCTATAGGTAATTATGTGGCTACTTTTGCTAGCTTCAAAGTATTGGAAGCAGTGATTGAATTAGTTCTTCTCAAGTTCGCTTAATTGTGATTTATCGGCTTTCCCCATCAAAACTGAATCAGCTGAAGTTAAGTGATTTCTTTAATGATTTTGCAGAATTTTTATCAGACGTGACAACTACGTCTGGGAAAGTATTTATTCTTGGAGATTTCAAGTTTCATGTTGATAAAGTATGTGATGAAAATGCAATTCGATTCATGAATATCGCTGAATCTTTTAATTTCGCACAACATGTCAGCTCCCCCACACATGTGCTTGGTCATACTCTTGACTTGATTTGCGATAACTTGGTTTCTGATTTATCGTTTAATTCATCATTCCCGTCTGATCATTATGCGGTCTTATTTAAATTGATTTGTTCACGACCTCTTCAGGACAGCCGCATGATTTCTTACCGGAAGCTAAAGAACATGGACAAACACCACTTTAAAAGTGACTTGAATATGGTGGTTTCGAGTCTGCAGACATCAACACAAAGTTCATTGGAGAGTGACGTCATACATTATAATGAACGACTTCGTTCTGTGCTTGATGTTCATGCACCTCTGCATAATCGTGTAATGCGTCCGCGGCACTGTGACCCTTGGTACAATCTTGAAATAGCTGGTACCAAAAAAAAAAACGCAGACAGCTTGAAAGTAGGTGGCGCAAATCCCACCTTGTCATTAATCGACAAATTTCTGTGTCCCAGAGGAACAAAGTTAATGGGCTTATAAAATCTGCTAAATGTGCATACCTCTCTAAGAAAGTTGTTGAATCTGCTTCTAATCCCAAGCAATTGTTTAAGACAGTAAAACAATTATTACACCGTGACACTTCGCCCCTACCCACAAGCCAAAATAGTTGTGAACTTGCCAGTCAGTTTTCTAAATTTTTCATGAACAAAGTGCAACTCATTCGGAACTCTATTACGCAAGCGACTGTGAGAACACATGCAACTGACCTGCTGACTCAGTTACGCCCCTAATTTGTGAATCTCGATTTTCAAAATTTGAGTTATTAACAACTGAAGAAATTGCGAAAATAATAGCGGCTTCCCCTACAAATCGTGCTCTGCTGATCCATTACCGACGTTTTTGCTTAAGGAAAGTGTTAATGAAATTGCTCAGTTGGTGACTGTGATTGTTAACAAATCCTTATCAACTGGTGAGTTTCCCACTGACCCTAAATCCGCGCTTATTGTGCCCCTCATCAAGAAGAAATTGCTAAATGCGGAATCCCTCCAGAAGTATCGCCCTGTTTCTAACCTATCGTTTTTGAGCAAAATTGTGGAAAGAGCAGTGGCCTGTAGACTCCTACCTTATTTAAGGAATAAATCTTTACTTGAGGAATACAATCGGCATATAAACCGTGCCAGAGTACTGAAACAGCCATTCTTCGTATCAAGTCGGATATACTCAATGCAATGGATAAAAAGGAAATAGTCTCTCTAATTTTGTTGGACTTTTTAGCGGCTTTTGATACAATTGATACTACTAAATTGATCGACAGATTACACCACAATTTTGGAATCTCCGATACTGCCCCTAAATGGTTTAATTCTTACCTTACAAACATAACTTTTCAAACTGTCATAAATGGCGAATGTTCACCTCGACAGCCAGTGAGTCACGGCGTACCAAAGGGATCTGTATCAGGTCCCATTTTGTTCACGTTATATACATCCCAACTTGCTGAAGTCATTAAACACCACAATTTCAGATATCACTTCTATGCCGACGAGACTTAGATATTCATATCGTTAAAACCTAATCACAACACTATTTCTAATGAATTGAGAAACATTGAGCATTGTTAAGATCACATTCGCAGCTGGATGCACTCTTCAATGCTGTGTCTAAATGACAGCAAGACTGAGTTCATCATGTTTGGATCTCACCACCAACTTAAAAATATCCATGTTACCCCTTCTTTTGAATTTGCGTATCAAACTTTTAAACCGAGTGATAATGTTCGTGATCTTAGTATTATCTTAGACTCCAATTTGTCTATGGGAGCTCATGTATATAATGTATGCAAATCAGCCTTTTTCCATCTTAGAAGCATCGCTAAAATCAAGAAATATCTCCAGCAACCAGTCCTCACGCAACTTATTCACTGTTTCATCACATCGCGACTTGACTATGGCAACTCTCTTCTTTATGGATATTCTTCTTCACTCTTGCACAAACTTCAGCTAGTCCAAAACTCAGCTGCCCGGCTTATATCTAATTCCAGACGAACTGAGCATATCACACCTATCTTGAACTGTTGAAAGATTTACACCGGCTACCTGTTGAAAAACGTATCATCTTCAAAATTCTCCTTTTTACCTATCGATCTGTTGTTCATTGCACAGTTCCGGTTTATCTCTCCAATCTCATTTCAAGATATACCCCGAGTCGCACCCTACAGCCCTACGTTTTGGTGACTCTTGTCAACTATTACAGCCGACAACAAGAACACATTTTGGTGATATTTCCTTTTCTGCCTCTGCACCCAAGCTTTGGAATTCACTGCCTCGCCACCTGAGATTTTCTCCAACACTGGAATCATTTAAAATACAACTGAAAACTTATCTTTTGTCTACCTACTGTGGTGTAGCGGTTATCATACATGTCTACAGACCACGAGGCCCTGGGTTCAAGCCTGGGTTGGGTAGACACGCCAGTGCACCACAACTGGTTATCAAAGGCCGTGGACATTGACTTGGTTGTCAATGTTATGTCTAGTCCGTACGTCGTACCTGTGTTCTCGTTCAGGTCGTATTAAGCGTTTCGTGATAGCATTGTTACTATCATAACCGAACACGCAGGCGACGACCCCGTCATTGTAATTGTCGTCTTCGTCGTCGTCGTATCTTTTTGATCTACATTTTTCGAACAATTAATTTTGTACAGCGCCGTGAACAGATGTTTTTTTTTTTTTGGTTTTTTTTTTCCTTTCTGGATTTCGGCGCTAGTTTAGTTTAAGTTGATGTTGAGTTGAGTTGAGTTGAGTTGAGTTGAGTTGAGTTGAGTTGAGTTGAGTTGAGTTGAGTTGAGTTGAGTTGAGTTGAGTTGAGTTGAGTTGAGTTGAGTTGAGTTGAGTTGAGTTGAGTTGAGTTGAGTTGAGTTGAGTTGAGTTGAGTTGAGTTGAGTTAAATTAAGTTGGGTTTATCATCATCATCATCATCATAATCATCATCATCATCATCATCATTGACAGGCGTCAAGACAATCAATATGAAAATCTTTACTTAGCAAGTAAAGTAATAATGAAACAATATCTGCCGCATTTGATACAGTGGACCATGACATTACGCTGAAGGTATTGCACAACCGATTTGGAATAGATGGGATGGCATTAGTAAAACTGAATACATAATATTTGGTAGCAAGGTCCAACTAGATAAATGTAGGGTTAATGGTATCAATATCAATAATGTCCACGTGGATGATAGTGTATTAAGTATCTTGGAGTTTGGTTGAACAATCAGCTAACATTTGAAAGACACAGAAATGAAAAGTGTAAAACAGCTGTGTATATGCTACATCGCCTAAGGTCATTACGCAGTCATCTAAACAATCAGTCCTTTAAACAATTGGTACTTTCTCTTGTTTTATGGCTTGCCAAGTACGTCAATAACTAAATTACAAAGGGTTTCAAATCTTGCAGCGAAATTGATATTCGGGAAGAAGAAATATGATATTGCTTCAGGATGCTTCAAGATTTCCCAGCCAATCACTACCTGTATAACGGCCCCTGAGATTTTCCAGCCAATCACTACCTGTATAGCGGCCCCTGAGATTTTCCCTCTGGGTCATCGGATTGCGTCACAAGATATTCTCGACGACGGAGCTTCTTATTGGCCACTACCTGTATAGCGGCCCCTGAGATTGTCCCTCTGGATCATCAGATTGCCGTCACAAGATAGTCTCGATTGTTCTGCAGAGTCCTTTTAACGAGATGTATAGTTCATTTGCAATGCTAACTTCTGATTGGTAAAAAAAATGACATAATTCTAGTACGCATGTAATGGGCCAAAACCTTGTTCCGGAGAGTCCTTTTAACGAAGTGTATAGGTTTTCCTGACTGGGTGTGTCAGGTGGGGGTATCATGGTACTCATTTTTGCCCATTTCAAAACAATACACCCTGATAATCTGTTGATTAGAAGTTTAGATTTTTCAAAGAGTACTGGGTGTGTCAGGTGAGGGTTATCAAGGTACTCATTGTCGCCTATTTCAAAACAGTACACCCTGATAGTCTGTTGATTAGAAGTTTAGATTTGTCAAAGAGTTTAAACTGTAAAAATAATATAGATAAATCGCCATGTAACGAATATCGATAATATCGGGATAATATCTTCACAATTTACTGAGTCACGTCGTTCGGGAAGACATTGTACTTGACAATCGAGAAACAGGAAACTTGTCATGTTTGAAACCATGTTTTTGAAAATAGGTAAGATTTGAGCGGCGATATATTTTAAACGGTGTGATTTGAGCGGCAATATCTTTTAAACGGTGTGATTTGAGAAGACGATTCTTGAAAAGGTGTACGATTTGAGAACGAAATTTTATTTTCAAATCCCATTGACTTTGCACAGGGAGCAAAATTTGAGCAACGATTTTTTGAAAACGTGAATAATTTGAGAAGACATTTTTTCTTAAACTCCTCATTTGAGAAACAATTTATCTGAAACACTGTCATTTGAGGCAGTTTTTTGCTCAACTGTTTTTTATTTGAGAGGACAAAGCTGCAGGCGTCTAACGGGGAATGACAGGACAGAACTGCACTTTAATGCGAAACAAGGGGTCTATGGGGGCTTCATCGTGGAAATATTAGAACAAAACTACGTTTTTAAGGAAAAAATGGCATCTAACAGGGAATGACAGGACAGAACTGCGCTTTAATGCGAAATACGGGGGTCTACGGGGGCTTAATTGTGGGAATAATCAGACAAAACTACGTTTTAAACAGAAAAAATGGCGTCAACGGGAGAATGACAGGACAGAACTGCACTTTGATGCGAAATACGGGGTCTACGGGGCTTCATCTTGGGAATAATTGGACAAAACTACGTTTTTAACGGGGAAAATGGCATCAACGGGGAATGACAGGACAGAACTGCACTTTGATGCGAAATACGGGGTCTACGGGGGCTTCATCTTGGGAATAATTGACAAAACTACGTTTTTAACGGGGAAAATGGCATCAACGGGGGGAATGACAGGACAGAACTGCACTTTAATGTGAGATACGGGGGCTTCATCGTGGGAATAATCAGACAAAACTACGTTTTTAACGGGTAAAAATGGCGTCAACAGGGGAATGACAGGACAGAACTGCGCTTTGAAAAGGGGGTGGGACGTGATTCAAAACTACGCCCCCTGGACTTTTTCCTCAAACATTACATTTGAGCGTGCACTTTTTGAAAACCATTTTTGAATTTTCAATGACTTTATTTAGAGCGGCAAATTTGAGAAGGCATTTTTTGTTTTGACGTGTACTTCAGTTTTTAAAATTTCTTGAGTTCTCTTTTTTCCTCAACCATCAACTTTTGAGAGGATAATTTGAAGGAAAAAAAGTGATAAAAAACGAGGGAAATGGGTTGAAAAGCGAGGGACTTCATTGCGCACACGCGATAATGACGTCATAGATACTTTATATGGCGATTTATCTATATTATTTTTACAGTTTAAACTCTTTGACAAATCTTAATTTCTAATCAACAGACTATCAGGGTGCATTGTTTTGAAATGGGCGAAAATGAGTACCTTGATACCCCCCACCTGATACACCCAGTCAGGAAAATCTATACACCTCGTTAAAAGGACTGTGCGGAACAATCGAGACTATCTTGTGACGCAATCCGATGACCCAGACGAAAAAATATCAGGGGCCGCTATACAGGTAGTGGCCAATCAGAAGCTCCGTCGTCGAGAATATCCTGTGACGGCAATCTGATGACCCAGAGGAAAAAATCTCAGGGGCCGCTATACAGGTAGTGGCCAATCAGAAGCCAGTAAAGGATTCTATGGAACAGTCGAGAATATCCTGTGACGCAATCCGATGACCCAGAGGAAAAAATCTCAGGGGCCGCTATACAGGTAGTGGCCAATCAGAAGCTCCGTCGTCGAGAATATCTTGTGACGCAATCCGATGACCAAGAGGTAAAATCTCAGGGGACACTATTCAGACCTGGACTGTCCGGGTCTGTATAGTTACCTCTTACTACTCAAGTCCTTATGTTGGTTGCCAATAAGGTCTAGAATTTCATTTCGGTTGCTATGCATGTCTTTCAAATGTCTACTTAACAAGTTATTTTCATGTAAAACAAAACAATTATTAACTGAGATCAACTTATTCTTTCACATTCGAAATACCAAAACTTACAGAAAAATCTTTGGGGTCGTGCATTTTCTATGGCTGGGCCAAAAGAATGGAATAGAATGCCGGCCGAGATAAAATGTATAACATCTTTCCCCCTTTTCAAGAAGAAACTTAAAACTCACCTTTTTCAATTAGCATTTAAATGATTACTCTGCTTGACTTTTTGCTCTTTATTTTGACTGTTAAGTGCTACTGAATATAGTTACAGTAGTACTGTAGAAGTGAGCGCTATATAAATATCACCTATTATTATTTTTATTATTATTATTATTAATAATATTATCATTATCTACAACACTAATTAAGATTCAACGAGGTAAGTAATAAGTTGCGTACTACCTGTCCTATGGTTTCTGTTCCCCGCGTGACATACCACCTGATTTTCGATCACGTAAATTTAAGTGAGTTGCGCAACATTGAGTTTGATTACAGTTTATTCTCATTCTCATATAACCCATTTTTGGGTAATACATTGTGCCAATACATAAACAACTGATCAAAGAACTTAAGAAAACAAAAAAAAAGTAAAAAATGTAAGTTGAGACAAAAAAACTTCTGAATACTATAAAGTAAAGCTTATTTAGAAAAAAAACTTATTTACACTATTTACATTTGTAGTCTGCCATTTCTTTTAGAATAAGGGTTATGAATTTTGATAATTGTACCTGGATGCTTTTATTTGTAGCATTCATTAATTGACTCATTTTAAAAACACTCAGATTCTTCAAATAAAAGGGCGTTATAAACTTTTTTCTTTGTTCCTTAAATTTTTGGCATTTAAAAAGATGGTGGAATTCGTCCGCAATATCTGGAGAATTACACAAATTGCAAGTTCTATCTTGCCTTGAGATATTTTGGTATCTACCTGTTTCGATTGGAAATTGATGGTTACTTACTCTAAATTTAAATAGCTGATGTCTCAAGGTTGTCGGCAAACTAAGCAGAATATCTTTCAAGTTTTAATTCATTTTTAAAGCATTTGTAAGAAATACACTTTAAATTATTATTAATTTCAGCAAGCCATGTTTGCCGATATTGGTCATTTAGTTTCTCCCTAATCTTTTGTTTCAAATTTTCAATGTTGGCAATAGAATCTGCCTGCCAATAAAATGACCAACCACAAAAATCAAATATTTTCTTAACATGTGCTAACCAGGGCGACAAGTACATGTCCCTGTTTGAGAGTTGCATAAGTAAAAAAAAAAAAACCTTACATAATTTGTCTTCTTGACTGTTTACAATTTTCGCCCAAAAAGCTACCATTCTAGAATTAATTAATAGCAACAGACACAGGTGCGCTACCCAGTTCAACATATAACATACAATGATTGATAAATCTAAGATGTGTTCGTGTCAGTGGCGTAGAAACATTTTTTTCTTGGGGGGCTGAAGCATTATTTCTCCAAGGACCTCGACCCCCACCCCCACCCAGAAGCCTCGTTTTTGGCATGGTTTCTTAGGCAATGTTTGGCGCTTTGGGCATTTTTTTTTTTTTCCAAAGAAGAATGAAAAAGTGTCATTCTTGTTATCTTTTTTGAACTCTAACAGACTTGCTAACAGTCATCATGAAAGGCATAAGTTGTGGTTAACTTGGGGTCCCCAAGCCTAGCCAATAAGAGGCCGTTTCAAATATATAAATATGTTTGTATAGGTCTATCACTTTTTACCAAAAGGAATCGATCGTAGACTCCAGGCCACGGAGCAAAAAAAGAGACCAGGCAGATACGCAAAAAGAAGACACGTGTTAGACTGTAAAACATGTTTATTCAAAATGTCCAAGCTTACATCTATAAAACAACCTTCTTTGACATATTTGAGCGAGAGGGAAGCTGTTTTTAGGTATATCCCGTCAGCCCATGGGATCAATTTAAGTAAGGGGTTGTCCAGCCTAAAATAAAGCAGTTCTTTCTCTATGAAAAAACATTTCTTTCTCTTTATACATGTACACTTATATTCAAACAATCCTGGGAAAAATAATTATGCTGCCCTCACTTACAGAGTCTGCGGTAGCACGCAAATGTTATGTTTAATACAGCTTCGATCAGCTCAAAATGATTATGAGGGTGCTAAGAAGTAAGTCTCCATCGAAAATACATTACCTTTTTTTAACAACATAATCGAAGAAATTAGAACATGACAATATCATATAAAGTTATATTATTTAAAGTGGGTATAAATAAGTCTTATAAGGGGGTTTTCGTATATGGGAAGTGGGGGGGCTAAAGCATAGTTTAGCCCCTAAATTTTGACTGGGGACTAAAGCATAGTTTAGCCCCTGAATTTTGACTGGGGGCTAAAGCATAGTTTAGCCCCTGAATTTTGACTGGGGCTAAAGCCCCACCCCATCCCCCGCTTCCTACGCCTTGGCTCGTGTATACTGTTACCAGCACAGCCCATTTTGACGCCTTTTATGTTTACAAAGTGCATTGGTGGTAGAAATTGTAAGATAGTTGAAATCTATCTAATTTGACATATGAGAGAAACTAACTCTTTTTAAGAATAAGACCTGCTGACTCAAAAAATATTCATCATTTTAACGGTAATATCCACTGCCCCAGTGCCATACTATGGTGACCGATTTTCTTAAAACTCAATATTTATAAAGGAAATTTTTGAAAATCTTAAAACATTAATTTTAGTCAACAATTCTAGAAATTTTGGGGCAAAAACGGGGTTTTTATTTCAATCCGATAAAATTTGGAGTTTAAGAAAATCCATACTTATTAGTCATTTTGAAAATTGTTCTCACCTTTCAATAGTTTCAGCAATTTTACCGTTTCTTTCTTCCTATTATATCAAAATCATTTCAAATGTATACCTTTTCGTGCAAATTTTGTTAAAAAGGATAAAAAAGTCACGAGCTCACAAATTTTGCATTCTTATCATCCATTTTGAACGAAACTAAAGGAAAAAAAAGCTGATGAACGGTGCAGAGGAATTTTAACAATGTCAAAATCCTAAAGAAAAACCTAATCCTAAAACCAGGCCTAATCCTAAAAGCCTAATCTAATCCTTGCCTAATCCTAAGACCTATTCCTAAAACCGAACCTAAAAATGAGGATCTACATTAATTATGCGCACGTTTTTGTTTTTGTTTATTTCAGTTAAACGGCTTGCAGACTACTCCACAGTACAAAGGCTAGTATACACACTGACGAGTAAAAGTTTCGATCGGAAAGCCAAATCGTAAGAATAATTCCTCTCTAGTTATTTGGCCAAACCAAAATTGTAACTGAAAAATGTACCTAAGGAAATTCAAATCGTTTTTCCAGTTCGACTTACCTAGTTCCACTATAGTAAAACAAAAATAAATTCTCAGTAGCCTATAGGGCGTTTAACAATTACTTTGTATAATACAAGAGAAAATTTAAATAGAGTGAATCGGAGACAATAGTTCTTAGTTATACAAAGTGGAGGATATAGAAAAACATCAAATAGCAATCCAGAGTGCAGGAGAATCATAATGGAAAGTACTCGTAAGTCAATGAACTGACACGCAGCCCGAATTGAGTCGTTTTTCGCATCTTTATAATTCTTAAGACTGTTCAACATCCAGAATAGTTGTAAATTTACGTTTGACGATATTAAAGTTAATGGTCATGTTCTGAATTTTACGAGAATATAGATGCTACTTTGCATGCATTAACACAACATTGTAAGAGCTGTCAATATCATTATCTATGAACCCGAGACACAATTTTATAGGATAAACGCAAATAAGGTGGTAAAATAATGATGAAAAAGAGCACCAGAAGCTTTGAGACACGTCCAAAACAAGTGTTCCTCACTAGCATTACAAAAACAGCAGAGATTATCATCTCTCATCTTAAGCTTGAATAGCATTTGAATTGGGTTCTAAAATGAAATGAATACACCGAAATTAAAAATATTGTAGTCTACTATTATGACAGAATGAAAACAATTATATAACCAGACATCGCAAACGGAGTCCCCTTGCTGCTAATAACATGCTTTCCAGCCTCTGTCACACCTGCAATCCCACCCTGTTCCACAATTCCCTCCCTACAGGAAATCAAACATGAAATCCAGATACCATTCCACAACATCCCACCATATGCCTTAATTGCCACCCTGTCCCATATACCATGCCACCCTGTCCCACATCCCATCCCTCTCTGTACCATCCTACCCTGTCCTACATGCCATCCTTCCATGTACCACCACCCTGTCCTACAGGCCATTTCATCCAATCCCACACGACATCCCAGCCTGTTATAAATTCCATGATACTACCTTGTTTCACATGCCACACCACCCTGTCCCACATGATATCCCACAATCGCCTATATGTCATGACATCCTGTCCCACAATCCATGGTACCCTATCCCACAATCCTACATTTCATCCCATCTTGTTTCCCATGCCATCCCACCTTCACCCTAATTCCTACATTCACCAATCATTCTACCATCTTCCACCCAACATTCTTTCCTCTCACTCCCATTCCCCAACTTCTATTAACTCAACATTCCCCATTAATCTACCATCCCTTTTCACCTGCCATCCCCTGTATTCATCTGCCATTCTCTATTCCCCAACATGCCCCATTCACCATACAATTCCCCATTCTCCCTCATTCACCTACCATCATCCATTCATCTACTACCCCAACCCACCTTTTCCCATCCACTCATCTACCAAATATACTCTTAACCAACTCATCATTCAAACCTTCACTATAACCTCCACTCTTCATTGCACTGCAGCTGCTTCCCACCACCCCACAGCCTTAATTATTAAATCTGACACTAGAAACATGCTCAACTTTTTCCCTTATGAACCAGATAGAGCTGATCTTTCTACCAAATCAGAATAAAATTCAGTAGAATTATTCGCAGATTATCATAAGTCTATAATGTGTCCACTCTACTCAAATGAAGACATTGTTTTTTTGCTATTCATTCACAAAACACTTCATTATAAGTTCCATTCAGTCATCAGATCTATTATTCAACTTTGAAAATTCAGTACAGATTAATTTGCAGATTATCATAAGTCTATTATGTGTCCCTCTATTCAAACGAAGACTTTTGTTTTCTACTATTCATTCGCAAGACCCTTTATTATAAATTCCATGCAGTCGAGATCTATTATTCAACTTTTTTCATCCCAGAACAAATCATTTAATTGCTGCTATGAAAGTCTGGAATGCATTTGTTCTCCTTTATATAACTTTCTTTCCCCAGGGCAGCAATCTTTTGTTTCCTAGTAGCTGAACAATATAGGAGGACCGGACGGACAATAGATATGGATGGACGGACAAAAGTAAAGATGCTATATCCACTCTCCACCAACTTCATTGTCGAGGGGATAACAAATATCCTGCCACCGTAAATAGAACTATGGAAAGTATGGCTCCAATTTCATTTAAAATTTTCACTCTTCATTCACAAAACACTCATTTTCACTCATTTCCACTCTCAGTGGAATATGTTTTTTTAGTAATATTAATGCAGATCCACTTGGTCTGTCTGGATACGGATAACAACTTGGTTAACAATATTTCTTGGGGAGTGGGGGAAACAACATACTTTGAAGGTAAAAGATTACTGCAGAAGATAGAATGAACAATACCATAGTAGTAAGTAAACAGCAATTCAACAATATTAAACTTCTGGACAGGGAGCTGAGTCGGTTGAGCTTACGACTGAGATACTGGAGGTTCTAGGTTCAAGTCCAACGGCGATTTAACCAGCAATTTTTCCACAGATATGCAGAACGATAAGTGCTAACATCAAACGCAGAGGTTGGTCTTACTTTTTCACCCAACCGACCTTTGTGAAAAGTGGCCAATGGTTGGAGGGTGCTCACAATCCTTCGGAGGGGAAGTAAAGCCGTCGGTACCAATGGTAGGAGTTTCACCCCCCCTGCTTGGTTCTCTGAACACTTCCCAAAAAGAGCAGGGTGTTAACCGGTGTTCATCCACTTTCCATCCTGGCAAATTCATCGGGTACACACTGAAAACAAGTCATTGTGACTTACGTGGGCTTTCCTTGGCATATGCCTAAAAGTGAAATACAAATACTTAGCAATAGTCAAGAAGTTACCATCAGGAAAAGAAACCTACTTAACTCAGGCATGTTATAAATGTTTATTTTAAACTATCATATTATCTAACCTTATGTTAGAATTATTACATAATTTGACAAGAGGAAACACCACTATCATCATAAACCAGATAACTCCAAGCCTTGCAAAGACGTTATTAATAGAATAAATGTCAGCAAAGTTGAAATTGCATCTGAACACCAAATGTAATCCAAAATGATTTAAAGCTAGGTCAAAGAAAATTTTCCACAACTTGCACTCAACAGTCAAATACCTTTCAACCCAAGATGTTTTGAAAGAATGAAAGAAATAATCAATGTTTAACATGTTCAAGTGGCCATCACCCTTATTCTGAATCATTCAATTCCAACTTACTTTGTCTAGCTTTTCAGACCATATAAAATTGAAACTAACTCGTTCCACCTCTTTCATAAAACTTTGTTGCGGATTAGAAAATTCTGAGAGAAGGAAAACTACTTGAGACATACCCAAAGACTTAACTATAGTTATCTTACCAATAGGTATAAGGTTACGAACGGACTAAATATTTCAGAGCTGCTTACGTCTAGACAACAACGGCATGTAGTTTAAGCTAAATAAGTCGACCTGTTCGTTAGTAAAATTAAAACCCAATGCCTTGATTGGGCCAATAAGAAGGCCGGTGTTACTAAAATCAGCTGGGTAAGTTACGTAGAGATCCTATTGGGAAAAAGAGTACACTTATTAAGTCGTTAAGTACAGCTATAACCGAATTAATATCATTACTAAAAAATATGGAGTGTCATCAGTGTACTGACTAATCTTTAACTCATTGTGGTTGATAATATTGTGAAATAAAGGGTTATTATGTGGCTGCATGGCTACAAATTCTGCACATACAATGAAGAGATACAGGCTCAAGGGGCAGTCTTGATGAATCCCCATGAGGTTGAAAAAACCCCATTGTTCATAACAAAGTATCTTAATCCATTTTCTTAAATCACAAGCAAACTTTAAAGTGATATAATGTATTATCGATGAACAACCATTCCAAACTATCAAAGGCTTTTTCAAAATCGATAAAAAGGAGAAAACCAGCTAGATTATTATCATATGCATAGTCAATTGTATCAAGATTCAATATTCTCCTCTATAATGACCTTTTATGAAACCTGTTTGATTTATAATCAATAATAGTATCAATAACATTAACCATACGTTGGGCGATGCATTTCCCCGCTATCTTATAATCTACATTTAATAGTGAAATC
Organism: Chiridota heheva; assembly: GCA_020152595.1. Classification (NCBI taxonomy): domain Eukaryota; kingdom Metazoa; phylum Echinodermata; class Holothuroidea; order Apodida; family Chiridotidae; genus Chiridota; species Chiridota heheva. Next base: position 538,474 of record JAIGNY010003567.1, read on the forward strand.
GATCTCAGTTGCCTAGTTTGAGATCTGGCTTTGGAATAAGTGAAATGATACCCCTTCTCTGATCGTAAGACAAAAAAGTAAAGAAAACAAAGTTAAGGCAATCAAGTACAGTAGGGCCTATAAAATTCCAGAATTTACAGTAAAACTCAACAGACAGGCCATCAGAGCCTGGTTACTTATTTAATGCCATAGAAAAAATAGCTTCGGTATATTCCCTAAGAGATAAATGACCCTCACGAGATAAAGATTGTTCCGTAGACAAAACCTTTCAGGTTGGGACAGTCATAAAGTAGCGATTTAACATAACTTGACTAACATTACGTGAAGCAATAAATTACAGTAAAAAGACTTGAAGACACACAGTATATTAGGTATCCCAACTACATTATGACCTGTATTGTTTTTATTTTCTTAAATGGAACGCGATAATTACTATTCCTCTTTTCAAGGTTAAGGAACTACCTATATTTCGTTACCCATTCTCGCACCACTGAGCCCTGGAATGAACGAATAATAATACGCTTTACTTTAAGGTCATACTCATTGTGTAGAACTTGCTTAGCAATATCTAAATTCTGTCTGTTCTCAACAGAAGTTTCCTCAGTGATAAATGCTCTAAATACGATACAACAAAAGTAAGATGCCTTTCATGAGACCTTGCATTCCTAGCTTTGGTCCTGCCGTGAGATTTGTAGTATTGTCTTACATAAAACTTGATCGGCTCCCAGATACAATTCATGGGGAAATTTAAGTTGTTATAACTTTGTCAATATAAATTTCATCTACAAAAGAAGATTGATTGATGAGGGCTTAACGGCACCACAACAGCAAGGGTCAAATTGTGCCTGAGAGGTTAGATCATTCCAGAGGTAGGAAGGAAAGAAAACAGGGGGAGATTGAGAGAAACACGATAACTAAAAGCCAGAAAGCTGGGATCGAGAGAGGAGGTGCATGGGTGAAAAAAAAAAAAAAGTAGAGAGAGGAAGAAGACTTTTAATATCCAAAAACCAGGCCCTGTCTTGTCATAAACTGGGCTCAGGTGAAAGAACATGGCAGAGAGGTCTAAACACAAACTACATGTAGGCAAAACACTAATATCATTAATGTTTAGAGTACAAGTAGCTTACACAGAAGTTTAAGACAGCCACAGGAAAACAAGGTAAAACCAGGTTTATAAGGGTGGGCTTCCCGCCAGATATCAACAAGATCAAAGTCATGCATCGTATGTAGAAGCTTATCCCACACCTTAAAATGAGTTGTGGGTAATCGCCCTTTTCTGTCTAGGGCAATATTTACCAGAACCAAAAGGCTCTGTGGTTCCAATGCTTTTTTTTCATGCTGATTGATTTTGTATTAACCATTACATCATTGCACATCATGATATCTTTAACATGACATGAATTGTTCTTGAAATATCGTGTTTACAAGCTCTTTTCAGCAAAAATCATATTAAGCCCCGCCCACTGAGCATATTAATGAAATTCAATGTTTTTAGCAAATGAACACATACAAACTTGCTAACATCATAATTCTACAAAACATAGAAAAAAAACAGACTTGTAATTGTTAAAATATGAGCATTTCAAGATTTTTACAAGCCTACTCAGTAATATGCATGACATCACCACTCAAAACAATAGGGCACATCTACATACCATGGCTATCTGTGTACCACACATGACGTGAATACAATTTGTTCTTTTTTAGATACTGTGCTTACAAGCTCTTTTCAACAAAATCATGTCAAGCCCCGCTCACTATGCATAAATTCAACATTTTTATACAATGAACACATACACACAACCCAACAACATAATTACACTGAATATGAACAAATCAAACACATGAATTAAAATATGAGCATTTCAAGATCTTCACATTCAGCCCCGCCTACTCATTAATATGCAGATAATGGGCTATTAGTCTACCAAATATGACATGAATCGAGTTTACAGTTCTTGAGTTACTGTGCTTACAAGCTCTTTTCAACAAAATCATAGCCCCGACCACCATGCATATTAATAAAATTCAGGTTAACCCCATTATCATACAGCTGCTTTACTTCTCAAGACCACTTTTTTCTCTCAGTGAGATAAATTTTGGTAGGATTGTAAAATAAAAAACTTTATCCTGAAGAACTCCTGTGAGCGTGTATCCTTGGCTATTCACTTTGGTGTGTCGTTGGCTATTCACTTGGGTGTGTCCTTGGCTTTTCACCTGAGTGTATGTACTTGGCTTTTCACCTGGGTGTGTGTACTTGGCTTTTCACCTGGGTGCGTGTCCTTGGCTTTTTACCTGGGTGTATGTACTTGGCTTTTCACCTGGGTGCGTGTCCTTGGCTTTTTACCTGGGTGTGTCCTTGGCTTTTTACCTGGGTGTGTCCTTGGCTATTCACTTGGGTGTGTCCTTGGCTTTTCACCTGAGTGTATGTACTTGGCTTTTCACCTGGGTGCCTGTCCTTGGCTTTTCACCTGGGTGCATGTCCTTGGCTTTTTACCTGGGTGTGTCCTTGGCTTTTCACCTAGTGTGTCCTTGGCTATTCACCTGGGTGTGTCCTTGGCTTTTCACCTGGGTGTGTCACCTGGGTGGCTTTTCACCTGGGTGTGTCCTTGGCTTTTAACCTGGGTGCCTGTCCTTGGCTTTTCACCTAGGTGTGTCCTTGGCTATTCACTTGGGTGTGTCCTTGGCTTTTCACCTGAGTGTATGTACTTGGCTTTTCACCTGGGTGCGTGTCCTTGGCTTTTAACCTGGGTGTGTCCTTGGCTTTTCACCTAGGTGTGTCCTTGGCTATTCACTTGGGTGTGTCCTTGGCTTTTCACCTGAGTGTATGTCCTTGGCTTTTCACCTGGGTGCGTGTCCTTGGCTTTTTACCTAGGTGTGTCCTTGGCTTTTCACCTGGGTGTGTCCTTGGATTTTCACCTGGGTGTGTACTTGGCTTTTCACCTGGGTGCGTGTCCTTGGCTTTTCATCTGAGTGGGTATCCTTGACTTTTCACCCGGGTGTATGTACTTGGCTTTTCATATCTCCTCAGAACGCTGACTAAAACATTTATCACAAACATCACAGACTTTTCTTATGTCCTTATATGATTTTTGTTATGTCCTTTCATGATTCCTTAAAAGATTTGAAACACCAAAAGCGTTTTCACAATACTGGCATTTGTGTGGCTGTTCACATGTGTGTGTGTGTGTTTTCATGTCTTCCCCGACAAGATGGATCACTAAAACTCATTTCACAATACTTGCATTTGTGTGGCTTTTCACCTGTGTGTCTCTTTTCATGTCTTCTCCAACTAGATTGATCTTTGAAACTCTTTTTACAAAACTGACATTTGTAAGGCTTTTCACCTGTGTGTGTCCTTTCATGCACTGTCCGACCATATGGAATACTGAAACTCTTTTCACAATACATGCATTTGTGTGGCTTTTCACCTGTGTGTGTCTTTTCATGTCTTCTCCAACTAGATGGATCTTTGAAACTCTTTTTACAAAACTGACATTTGTAAGGCTTTTCACCTGTGTGTGTCCTTTCATGCACTGTCTGACTACGTGGATTACTGAAACTCATTTCACAATACTTGCATTCGTGTGGCTTTTCGCCTGTGTGTGTCCTTTCATGCATTATCCAACCCGATGCAATGTTGAAACTTTTTTCACAGTACTGACATCTGTAAGGCTTTTCACCCGTGTGTGTCATTTGATGTTTCCTTAAAGAACCACCCTGACTAAAACTTTTATCACAGACATCACAGTTGTAAGGCTTTTCACCTGTGTGTGTCCTTTCATGGCTTATACGACCAGATGGATTGGTGAAACTTTTTTCACAAAACTGACATTTGTGTGGCTTTTCACCTGTGTGTGTCTTTTCATGTCTTCTCCAACTAGATGGATCTTTAAAACTCTTTTTACAAAACTGACATTTGTGAGGCTTTTCACCTGTGTGTGTCCTTTCATGCACTGTCTGACTACGTGGATTACTGAAACTCATTTCACAATACTTGCATTTGTGTGGCTTTTCGCCTGTGTGTGTCCTTTCATGCATTATCCGACCCGATGCAATTTTGAAACTTTTTTCACAGTACTGACATCTGTAAGGCTTTTCACCCGTGTGTGTCATTTGATGTTTCCTTAAAGAACCACCCTGACTAAAACTTTTATCACAGACATTACAGTTGTAAGGCTTTTCACCTGTGTGTGTCCTTTCATGGCTTATACGACCAGATGGATTGATGAAACTTTTTTCACAAAACTGACATTTGTGTGGCTTTTCACCTGTGTGTGCCCTTTCATGTTTCTTTAGATAAGATGAAACATGGAAACTCTTTTCACAATACTGACATTTGTATGACTTTTCACCTGTGTGTGTCCTTTCATGATGCTTTACAACAGATAGCTGACTGAAACATTTATCACAATACTGACATTTGTATGACTTTTCACCTGTGTGTGTCATTTCATGATGCTTTACAACAGATAGCTGACTGAAACATTTATCACAATACTGACATTTGTATGACTTTTTACCTGTGTGTGTCATTTCATGACGCTTCACAAAATATAGCTGACTAAAACGTTTATCACAATATTGACATTTGTGTGACTTGTTACCTGTGTGCATCATTTCATGTCTCCTTAAGTTAGATGAAACATTGAAACTCTCTTCACAGTACTGACATTTGTATGGCTTTTCACCTGTGTGTGTCCTTTCATGACGCTTCACATCAGCAAGCTGACTAAAAGTTTTATCACAATATTGACATCTGTATGACTTTTCACCTGTGTGTGTCCTTTCATGACTCTTGGTATGCCATGAAGTAGTGAAACACTCTTCACAGTACTGACATTTGTATGGCTTTTCACCTGTGTGTGTCATTTCATGACGCTTCACATCAGCACCTGTGTGTGTCATTTCATGACACTTCACATCAGCAAACTGACTAAAACATTTATCACAATACTGACATTTGTGTGACTTTTCACCTCTGTGTGCCCTTTTGTGTTCCCTTTTATCAGAAGAATCATTGAAACTCTTTTCACAATACTGATAGTTGTATGGCTTTTTACATGTGTGTGTCCTTTCATGTGTCCTTTCGTGTCTGCTAAAAGCAGGTAAATCACTAATATTATTCCTGATGTCCTCTTGAGGATATGATGATCTGGTAAAAGATTCATCTTTACTAGCATGTGATACTTCCATATAATTTTCTGATTGTTGTAACTTTTCATCCCGAGCTGATTGGTTGGTAGAAGTGCCCTTCCAGCACCCTTCTTGAATACTTTGACAGCCAATTTTCCAAACAGATGATTCTTCCGCAATATACTGCAAATCTAAAATGGAGATTTGATGAAGAATTATGAAAAATATGGTTAAAAATAAGCTTAGCAAGTTGTCAAGTTAAATTGTTTCTCCTTTAACCTGTTTCCGTTCCATCATTTGAGCACAAACATAATTAAAATCAAAATAAGAAATTGTTCAATATTAAATTGGCCATGACACGACCATAAGTGCATTAGATATATGCTTTAAAATATTTGGATCAATAAGCAAAAAGATAACATTCCCATCATAATTCCACTCCAAAGCCCCTAAATAGTCAAATGAAGAAAGCACCCAATAAACTGGTCACTGAAAAATCCCAGTTATGAGCTGCAAGTCCTCTGACGTCATTGGGTATATTTATTCCAATAGCTTTGCACTACAGTGTGTGTGTGTGTTCTGTACAGACGGCATAGCTTTTCTTCCTTAAAATTTGACCAACTTTCATCAATTTTCATTTATATAATTATTCCTACATATCATGGAAAAATGTTTCAAGACTTACGAATATACCATGCACAGCAAAAAATTAACAAATACACCTGGAATTTGTTGGAAAATGTGGGTCGATTTTATGAGTATTTGTTGAGTAAGTTTGATTTCATAGATACTAACACAATCACTTTCACAATTACACAACATGTGAGTCAACTACTGATTGCAGATCGTACAGCCTTGTAGTTACAAAGTGACCGTCAAAAACTCCTTTGTACTGAAGAATGTGGGAATACAATTTGGGAGGAAGGACATCTGTAGGAGTATTAAGTTCTAACAGGTTTCAGTAGAGCTTCAATGCTGGTCTGCAAGGAAGCATGTTATTGCAGTATTATGGTGATGTTACATTTTTATTTGCTTGATTGGACTTTAAAACGGTATTCAAATTTAATGATAATAATACAATCAGTGACAAAATACTTGGCACCTTTTTCCTCCCCCACTTCAATGTTGGTATAATTAAGCTTTAAAAATGACGATGCTAAGAACTTTACATGATGAAATAACCATCCTTACGAGGAATGGTCCATTAATCATTCATGGATTTTGCACAAAGTCCTCCCAAGCATATAATGTATATTTTTTATTTAGGCTCTGCCAAGGACTAATTCTGATTCGCATCACTGATCAGCAGTTATGTGTCTTGAGCCCAAGATGAATGACCTATTGTGTACAGTGTAACAGTAGCTGGTTGCTAACAAGTGAACTGTGAATAGACTATGAAGATGTTGTCAGTTAAGAAGGCATACATTACCTGTGTTGTGTATGGTGTAAAAATAGCTGGATGCTAGTCAATGAATTGTGAAGAGTCTCTCAGGTTGAATGGTGTGGATTACCCCTGATTTTGAGAAAATTGGAGGGGTCGGGTTGGAGGGATCTAAGGGCCAAAAATTCTTAATGATTCTAAAGTTTTTACCAACATTGAAGAGGGATAGAAGAGGGAAGAAAAAGTGCCAAATAGTTTTGTCGGTGATTGTCTAAGTTTCAGATAGTAAACAAACATGGATTATTAGGTGTAAATGATGATTATATGTGTTTTCATTGATGTAGTTAATTATGATAATATGCGGATTTTGGCATTTTAAATGAGACATATTTACAGACAGTTGTGTTTCCTATAAATTATATGGTAAAGTATGTGTCTTTGATAATAATTAAAGGAAGCAATACAAAATAATGTTGAGATTGCATGAGATTTGGCTTAGAGGATGGAGTCATATTACACATGAGTTTAGGAGTAATTGGGAATAGACAAATTACATTAATTACTTATTTACAATTGATTTTCTTTGCATCACATCACAAGTTAATTGTTATTATGAAGAATACATATTAGAATTTGTAAAATATATCAATGGTAATCAAATGGAGGTCTGAAACATTTATGTAGTTTGTTTGGATATATAATTAACATATTAGATCCCTTGAAAGGACAGTGAACATTCTTTAGATGGAGTAGTAATAGCATATAAAAGGGGGGTTCTGGGCCACTTTTTAAACTGTTTTCATATTTTTTTGTTTTCACTAAGCGGACTGGAATTCTAGCACACTTATTATAATGCTTTAATTACTGTTTTTCACACACACACACCTTAAAACGAGTTGGGGGTTCTGGGCCACCTTTTATACCGTTTTATATTTGTTTTTACCAAGCTGACTGGAGTTCTGGCACACTTGGTACAATGCTTTGATTACTGTTTTTCACTCACCTTTAAACAAATTGGGGAATTTGGCCCACCCTGATGCACCCCTTATCTTGAAAATTGACATATATGACAGAAAACGATTTTTTATTTTTTATTTATTATTATTTTTATTTAATATTTATATATTTTGTATTTATTTATTTATTTATTATTTTATTTTTTGTATATAAGCCCCAGAATTAAAGCACCGATGATAACAAACGATAATGCTATTTTTTTTCCATTTTAGCTTCTATTGTATCAGTTCCTTCTATTTTAGTATCAACATTCACCCCTTCAGTATCAACACGCATTCCTGTATCCATGAGATCTGGTAGGATATATATATGGGAGCAGCTACCACATCCTCAACATTACAAATAAATTGTTGCTGAGCATCCAGATTAGTACCACCACCAAGAATTTGACTGCGAGTTTGTGCTTGAGCACCTAACATAGCCCACACAAGAACACGAATGCTGTCGTTGATATAGTTGATAACAAGGTCTGTGAAGTCATCACTAGTTGGTTTGATTATTTTAAGCAACCAGTTTCCATGTTCGATGGTTGACTTATGTAGTCGACGGTCAGCATCACTGCCCAGTCACCAAATGACATGATTTTCTTATCATAGTAATTGCTGCTGAGGTTTGAGCTGATGATACCCTTCTTCACCATGTCGTTAGCCACATACTGGATAGGGGGATAAGTGGTTGAGTACCACTTCCAGGGTAACCCTAGTCCCTGGTTTAGAACCCCTGGAGGGGTCCACTGGGTAACTTCTGGTAAAATCCCAAACTCTTCACACAGTTGTTTTAATGCCCCGTCACTGTATGGGTTATTGTAAGGATCAGAGTTATCCTCATCTGGTAGACACACTTCAAGTCTTTTCAATATTCTTTGTAAGGTGTAGTACACATAAAAGCGATAAACTATGTGAACCATCCAGTGTCTGTAGTTAGTCATCTTTTTCAGATTTTTGAAAGCTTTAGTCAGAACCGTGGGAAATTTTTAATTAATTCCAACTCTGTACCTTATCATGTTCAGCAGAGCACCGACTGTGTTAAAACTATGCCACAACTTCTTCTTTTTCCTAACAGCCCATAAAACCTCCCTAGACATCCAGACTTGCCGATTACATCTACAAACTTTCTTCAAAGGGACAAACCTATTAACAACTTCCAAAACTAAAACGGAATTTAAGTCAGAGCAAAGAACTACAAGCAAACGATAAATTATCCTGAGGTGAAGCAAAATTGATTTCCGTGCAGGGCTGTATCTCGACATCCAAGATCTCATCCAACAGATGGACTGGGGCAAAAGCAATATTTGGAGTGCCCAGATACCACCTAAAACGTCCACAGGTCTCTATTTCTCAAATTCCCCAGGGTCCCAAAATTGAATATTTCCAAAGCCACACAATCCTTTTAAATTAAATCCCTTTTACAACTTTTGAGATATCTTGATGGCAAAAACCAAAGAGAAACACACAGGTAAAAACAACACCTCCATCCAACATTAGGTGAGCTGTCTTCCCATTCGTACATCCCAACATTTGAATATGGGGTGGCGGAGCCAGGAGGCAGGGATTCAGACCACCCCCCCCTGCCTCCACCCCCCTTCATAGTATAATCTCACCACAGGAAACTAGTCTTCAATCCTGTCTTAAGTTTTTTTTAAACTAACTTTTTGTGAGGAAATTCTAACTTTCCACTAGGATATCTGAAGAAACGTTTAACATTTTCTGAAGAATTCTCAAAAAAATTTAACATTTCTGAAGAAATCTCAGGAAAAAACTGTGGATGGCTGGAAGCCCAGCCAGGATGGATCGCCATTACATAGGTTTGGATTACGGACGCATCGACCAAAAATGATGTATTACATTAGAGGTAATTTACAAATTTAGTGTGACGTCCTATTAAAGATATAACATACCATAGTATACAAACCCGGTGCGTAACATAGTACACTACTCTGATACAACAACCTATTAGAGATATAACATATTATAGTATACAAATCTGGTGCGACCATAGCACACTACTCTGATACGATAACCTATTAGAGACATAACATTCTATAGTACAGCAACGTATGATGGATAACTTAAATAGAACTGCACTTAGAAGAGAGAGAGTTGAGGCATTGAGAAAATATGTGGTTCAAAACAATATCCTCCTTGATGACCCATAAGGCAAAAGAGGATATCATATTAAAAATGACTACATAAATGCCATCATCACTCATAGGTATTTGCCAGCCCGCAGACCGGTAAGGAGATCAGTTCCTGCTCCGAGAGTACAAAGGCCTGTTCCTGCACCTGCTCCTAGACCTGTTCCTGCACCAAGGCTCAGACGGGCACCTGGGACAATTGGCAATTACCTCCGCAGTTGGCACATAAATATCGCAAATGGACAATGATCGAGCGCTGACCCACTAGCCTTATTAAATGATGTTCACCCGCGATTCACCAGAATGTAGCAGAAGAGGTTGGAGACCTTCGTGGTTTAAAATTCCAGTTAGGTTGAAGAAGGATAATGCCAATGGAGACACAGAATTCACAAATCCAGTATTTCGCAGCCACCACATGGATGCTCTGCAAGTGAACAAGATTGATGAAGCTCAACAATGCTCTCCCACGCGTGATAGAATCTCTTGAGAAATGGACTCAGAGAGGGTCAAGATGGAAGGTGGATAAAGTGGAGGACATCTGGTTGAATATTTCCCACTACCAACCACTACAAGGCAGATCCTACATCGGTTTACAAAAGAACTCAAAATTAAAAGACTATCATTAATGTGAAAAACCGTGATGATAACTGCCTCCGCTGGGCTCTCCAATCTGCTCTGTTTCCAGCGGAGAAACATCCACACAGATGCAGCAAGTATCCCTCAAAAGATGGCTTAAACTTTAAAGGAATAGAGGCTCCAGCTCCACTCTCCCAAATCGAGAAGGTTGAAAAACAAAACAATCTGGCAATTAACATCTTCGGTTGGGATAAAGGAGTGATCGTTCACAGACTCAGCAAACAAGACAAGAACATCCCCAGGATCAACCTTCTATTGATTGAGATGGCATGTAAGTTCCAATACACGTGGATCAAAACCTCAATCGCCTGCTCTATGATCAAAGCACCCATTGAGAGCATAAGCACTTCTGCGAGAGGTGTCTACATGGCTGTTCCAGGGAAGATCTGCTCGAGGCCCATATACCTGATTGCATGGGAATTGGTCAAACAGCTGTATGCATTGAGATGCTGAAAGAAGGCGAAACAAGCTGTCCTTCCAGAACTATCACAAGCAGCTTCCAGCGCCCTACATAATCTACGCAGATTTTGAGGCACTCACCCGCAAGATAGATGGTCCAGAATCCAATCCCTCGCAATCCAATATCCAAAAGACTCAACAGCATAAGCATGTGGCTATGGGTATGTAGTGGTAAGGTGTGATGATCGTACAGTGCCTCAGTAGTATATCGAGGACCAAATGCAGCTGAGAAGTTCCTAGAGGCTTTACAGCAGGAAGAAACTAAGATCAAAGCAGTTCTGACAAACCCTCGACCTATGATAATCACCAGAGGATTGGTGCACATACTGGACAGCACAGGGCTGTCATATATGTAAAAACCTCTACATGGTAACTCTGTCCGCAACCACTGCCATACCACAGTAAGTACAAGGTGCTGCGCACAAACCTGCAACCTGAAGCGGCGTCTGAGCTTCAAAACAACCACAATCCCAGTTGTTTTCCATAACCTGCTGGTTTATGACTCTCATTTGATCATGCAAGCCATCAGCAGAGTGGAATGAAAGATAACCTGCATCTGCAACAACATGAAGAAATATATATCCTTCATTCTAGGTCAGCGGCGGCTCATCGATAGTGCACAATTCCTGCTTACATCATTGGATAAGTTGGTTGCGGTTAGCAACTCTGATGACTTCCGCATCAGAACTAAATATGAACCGAATTGTAAAAAGAGACAAATGTTATTGCGTAAGGGGATTTATCCTATGAGTATATGGATTTCTGGGAATGGATTAGGGAGTACCTACCACTGCAACATGCCTTCTATAGCAAGCTTACGAAGGAAAATATCTCCAATAAGGATTATCAACATGTGCGGGAGGTTTTGGGGTATTCGAATGTGATACCATGGGAGATTATACCTGCGGACTGATGTACTTCTACTAGCTGATGTCTTCGAGATATATCGGAAAACTTGCTTGCGGCAGTAAGATCTGGATCCAGCACACTATTATACAAGCCCTGGATAATCTTGGGTGGACTCTTGAAATACACAGGTGTAGATTTGGAACTGTTAACCAACTATGACATGCATCTGTTCTTCAAGAAAGGCATGAGAGGTGGTATTTTCATGGTATCCAAGCGCTATAGTAAAACCAACAACCCCTACAGTACGTCTCAGGCTATGACACATCCAAGCCTAACAATCATATTCTCTACCTAGATGCAAATAACCTATATGCTTGGGCAATGAGTTAAGCACTACCCATGCGTGGATTCAAAGGAGTGGAAGAGGTACCCCCACTGGATACGCTTTCACCCTATGCAGAAAAGGGTTACATACGCGAGGTGGACCTTGAGTATCCTCAAGAGCTACATGATGTTCACAATGCATATCCTCTTGCGCTGGAACACAAGAAGGTTCTGAAGGGGGTTGTCAGATTATCAGCAAGGGCTTTTGAATACTTCAATACATAATATATAAGAAACATAACTGTCTTTAAATATGTGTCATTCAAAGTATTTCTCCGAAACCAGCATGATACCATAAATAACTAAACAAATCAAAACACTAACCATCACTTACACCTCTCAATATTCTACGTTTTTCTATGCGAAACTCAGACAATCAGCGACAAAATACTTGGCACTTCCCCCTCCCCTCTTCAATGTTGACATTATTACCGTTTTTAAAATGAAGACGCTTAGAACTTTATACTTAAGTTTTTACCAACATTGAAGAGGGGTAGTAGAGGGAAGAAAAAGTGCCAAATAATTTTGTCTGTACATATATAGAATATGCATTTATATATTAAAGGTTGAGAAAAATAGAACTCAGAATAAATAAATCAGTGGCATAGCCAGGATTTTCATGTTGGTGGGGCAAGTAACAGAAATAAACCGACAGAATACAAAATATGGCCCCTAACAAATGGTATTAATTTTGAACTGATAAAAACTGAATGTTGGTGGGGCGATCGCCCCCTCTGCCCAGCCTTTTGGTTATACCACCTAAATCAATCATACAGTAAATGAATTTTTAAAAGGCTTTTTGGATTGCAAGTAGCATGTACTGGGCTTAACTACTTAATATTCATGATATGCGATGTCCGTATTCATCTAACACCAATGAGAACCGAAAGATATGGAAGACTGGCTAGTGCTTCCTTTGGGGAAAGACGGCTTACACGATCATTCAGAAATTAAAACATTTCCGACTTACCACACAAAATGAAAAGCATAGAAGTATTTATTAGCGATAGAAATGATATTTAAGACATTTTTCTTATGATTTTTAAGCTGTTGTGAGACCCTTTAGTCATATTATCAAAAATCATAAGTTATTTAATATAATTACAATTCAGAAGAATCACCGAAGGGTATGCACATTACAGCTAGAAATTAACACATTTGTCATGGAATTACCATAATTAATTGTTATATTTACTGAAATATAACATTTTAAACTGAATACTTTACCAATACCATTCACAATACATCAGCTATTTGGATGCAATGATTATCAACTAATTGCAATTTAAAATTTTGATGTATAACGGAGCTCCTAGCATCTACACTTTGAAAAGTACATAAGAGCAGGAAACACCCGTACGCATTGTGGATAACAGCTTTGCTAATGACATCATAGGCACTGATTCAGAAATCTTTTTTTTTTTTTAATTCCGAGTTGAAATGTAGTGGGTTGGTGCTTCCTCACTGCTTTGTTTCTTGTTGTGTGAAGCTTTTGTTCTGCACCCCTTTTTTTTCCTGTTTCAGTTGAGCTCAGTGTTTATGTGGAGTATTTTGATTGGTTCTTAGGCCTGTGCTGTTTATTTAGTTTGTGCATGGGTCACATGTACAGTGCATTCTGTCATTTCTTACTGCAGCAGAGGAGAGGGAACACATGTGGTCTATTGAGCTAACCAGTTTGCCAGCTAAATACTTTTATCTTATCTATCAGCTCGATCATCTAAGAACCTTTGCTTTCTCTGAGTACCTTTAACTTCTGGTCATCATGTCTTTATTATACCATGTACTTTTACATTGTGTCTCTATTACCTTTGCTTTATATATGTACATGTATGTACATCAATCATATGTACCAAACTTTTCTATCAACGCATTGTGTGTATCAAAGCTAACTCACCTGCTTGGTACACGTTACTCATTGCTTTCATTATGTCCTGTGCTTTGGCTACGGCACAATTGTCTATGGTAAGGCCAATGCTTATTATGTACCTATTTATTCACTGGGTATCTTCTGCCCAGCACATGAGCATCACCTGCCATGCCAACTATGCGGTAGCCTTTCCTACCCATTCACTCAGTCGATCAAACAGCAACACATTACTAACTCATTTGGAATGTTACTAACTCACTTGGAATGTTACTAACTCACTTGGAATGTTATTAACTCACTTGGAATGTTATTAACTCACTTGGACTGTTATTAACTCACTTGGAATGTTATTAACTCAATTGGAATGTTATTAACTCACTTGGAATGTTACTAACTCACTTGAAAAGTTACTAACTCACTTGGACTGTTACTAACTCACTTGGAATGTTACTAACTCACTTGGAATGTTACAAACTCACTTGAATGTTACTAACTCACTTGGAATGTTACTAACTCACTTGGAATGTTACTAACTCACTTGGAATGTTACTAACTCACTTGGAATGTTACTAACTCACTTGGAATGTTACTAACTCACTTGGAATGTTACTAAGTCACTTGGAATGTTACTAACTCACTTGGAATGTTATTAACTCACTTGGAATGTTATTAACTCACTTGGAATGTTATTAACTCACTTGGAATGTTATCAACTCACTTGGAATGTTACTATCTTGGAATGTTACTAACTCACTTGGAATGTACTAACTCACTTAAAATGTTACTAACTCACTTGGAATGTTACTACCTTACTTACAATGTTATTAACTCACTTCAAATGTTATTAACTCACTTGAAATGTTACTAACTCTCTTGAAATGTTACTAACTCACTTGGAATGTTCCTAATTCACTTCCATTGTTGTAGTGGTCATGTTGGTATATCCTACTTGCCAGCTACCCCTAGTGCAAGCATATCCAACTAGGTTACCCATAGGCTATATACGTATGTAGCCTACATGTTGTCATACAAATCTTCCATGTGCAAGGGACAAAGGAAGGCCATCAAAGGGCACAGACACCTGAAAAGGAGGTACTTGAGTCTATTCTCCCGTTATTGTTGTGTTATACTTTTCATTTGATTTCTATCCCACCTCTTTCCTCTCTGTCCTAACTCAAACACCTTAGGTTTTTAACACCTTCTTGGCACATTTGACTCTATCACAGTGTCATTAAACATTAACAAACCAAACCAATCATTTAATTTTATGCAAGGGAGTACCTACTTTCACTAGGAGTGCATGGCCTATGCTGGACACAGCATGACCACATGGATATCTAATGGCTTCTCCATGCATGATACCAAATAATATTATGCTAACCTGAAGGGGTTTCATTAGCGTCTTGTTTAACTTCAACATCTTGTTTAACAGTAACCTTTTCTGGTGTAACTGCCACCGCTTTTGTAACAGTGTCCTGGCCCTCATCATCCTTGTCCTGGACAAGTGGACTTTCCTCATCCTCATCATCTTTTCCCTCTACTTCCAGTTTCACGATATAATCGTCTGCAAAGAAAAGATTGCACCAGCTTGAATCTTTCACTTTTAATTCTGCAAGTTAACCTCATGAACCTAACACTATCAAATATGTATTTATATTTTTAAAATGTATCTTCAAAATTCCAAGTTTCATTCTGTAACAGTCAACCACAGGTTTTGGGGTTCTGATGCGCAATATGGGTTCAAGTTTGAATTACTTAATAATTACATCATTTTTTACATAACAGGCTCAAAAACAAACAAAAATGAAAAAGTTGTACTTGTACGTAGACTTCCATGTTGGTAAGGAATTGAAAAACAATTGAAAAAGGGAACCATTTGTGAAATGAATAATACCTGAATAACCAGAACCAAAAGGTTTTGTGATTCCGATGCTTTTTTTTTCATTAGCTGATTGATTTGCAAAATTTGTATTAACTGTCATGTCATTGCATGTCATGAAATATTTGTTCCATGATATTTATTCATAAGTCACATGCACTATGCGGATCAATAAAAATGTTGATAACATAAGCATTTGCATAATAATTAGCAACATTATCAAAGCAAATATGATGCAAAAACAGTTGCTCATTTATCCTATTTCAAGAATTTGTCAGTAAGCCCCTCCTACTCATTAATATTCAGGACATCATTACCACAACATTAGAATGTACAGACCATGACCCATCTGTGCACCACATATATCTGATATATTGTTAATGAGATACAGTATGGTGTTTATATCATTAAGCACTTTCACATTAAGCCACACCCACCATGCATTTTAATAACATCTGTTGAAAACATAAGCATGTACAAAATAACGAACAAACTTATCATGCCCAATATGATACAAAATGGACATACACTTGGACATTTATCATTTTTTCAACATTTTTACTTTAAGCCCCACCCACTTATCAATATACATGAAATCCCCACAAAACATAAGGGCACATCTGCAGATCAGGAGCTATCTGTGTACCACATATGAATCCAGTGAATAGTGAATCCAGTTAATAGTTTTTTAGATATCGTATTTACAAGCTTTTTGTTTACAAGATCATATTAAGTCCCAACCACTATGCATTCTTACTACGCATATTAATAATGTCATCCTTTTAAAACTATGAACGCGTAAACACTAGCTAACATTATTCTTATAATATAAAACAAAACAGACATGTGATTGTCAAAATAAGAGCATTTGAAGGATTTTATATCAAACCCACCTACTCATTATGCAAGATATCACCACCAAAAACTAGGGCACAGACCATGGGCTATATGTGTACCAAATATGACATGAATCCAGTTTACCATTCTTAGGATACTGTGTTTACGAGCTGTATTTAGTAAAATCATATTAAGCCTCGCCCACTAGCATATTAATGAATTTAAACGTTTCTACATCATGAACATGTACACACCAGCTAACATCATAAAATACCACATATGAATCAAAACAAGACATGAGGTTGTTAAATTATGAACATTCAAATTTTTTACATTAAGCCCCGTCTGCTCATAAATGTGCATTACATCACCACCAAAAAACAATAGGGCACATATACAGACCAAGGGCCTATATCTATGTATTACATACTGTTGACATGAATCCAGTGTATCATTCTTGAGATATTGCAATTTGGGAGCTGGCCAAACATACACACACCCAAACACATGATTTATAAGCGCTTTTTGCAAAGGCCTCAAAGCACTTGACCAAGATCACAAAAAAAAAAAAAAAAAAAGTTCAATTAAATGATGAAGAAATGAGTTAAAATATGAACATTTCAAATTTTTACAGTAAGTCCCACCTATCCACGAATATGCATGCCATCACCATCAGACCCCTAGCTTGATTTAAAAAGGGGCAGGGTGCTAGACTTGTTGAGGGGCACATCAATGCACACACAAAGCGCTGCGTCTTTTCAACATGGAGTCAGGTGCCCCCTTAATGCTCAATCCCATGGTAAAGAAGCTCTGGGATTTTAGCTATAATCATACTTCAGAATAAAACTATTCTGATTGATAAGGACCATTCATAGCCAAACAGGACAATTGCTTACTATGCTATCATTCTGTGTTCTGTATCCATGTAAGGTATTCATTTATGAGGTTAATTAAGATTATTAAGTTTAAAAAAATTTTTATCATGAAGGGTAGGGCAGGTCCACTGCAAAGCTAGGGGTCTGACCATCAAAAACAATAGGGCACATCTACTGTATGAACCATAGGTTATCTGTGTACCATACATGACCTAAATCCAATGTATCATTCTTGAGATAGGTTGTTTACAAGCAAAGCATCACACCTGCACACACACTCATAAATACTGTACATAAACATACAGTCCAAGATGACATAGGTTTCTTATGCTTATAGCATTCAAAGATTCTTAACTTACATTATTCCATACTTATTGGTATTTGAAATGACAGGGCGAAATCGGAATTCACTGCAATGTCAACAAAAATCAACAAAGAATAAAACCATCATTTTCACAACACATTACAAAGTCATCTAGCACGTTCAAACAGAAACCTTCAAAACCCTAACATAGTGCCAAAATACAGAATACTCGTACACAAAAATTCATTCATTTACCGTATGGCAATTTACTTACAGACAGGAGAGTTAGAATTACTGTTTTGAGCCTTTTTATTTTTATTTTTCCCTTATTATTTAATCTATTTAAATTCTTTTAATCTCTGCTACATATTTGATTATGTGCAGTATATGCATGTACTTTTTCTTTTTTACAAATGTTTTAAATTTGTACTAAAATACAATAAATTGAAATAGCACCAGAACCAAAATAGAGGTGTATGACGAGTCAACAAAAATTTTCAATCTGCCCCTATCAAAAGGGTGTGCTTAAATGCAGCTTTGCAAGTGATGTCACACATACAGTATTTCAGCTAGGTTGATCTGGAAGACTGGAAGGATGTTTTATCTTATTCCCACTGTGCAAACAATATTCAGTGCAGAAGGCAGTCAGACACTTTTTGCAAATGTCTCATTCTAATAACTAAAGGGTGAACATGCCTCTTCATACAAAGACATACATACATGTACGCACACAAGCATGACTTCATAGGTTCTTCATTGCCACCAAAAATTAAACGAAAAATATTCAAAAATAAATCGCCTACTCTATCTTCTAATCAATTCGATTTTTGAAAGCCCTTCTGATGCCCATGAGCTCCCTAAATTAAAAAGAATAAAAAAGGGGGCGAACTCCAAAACAGGTGTGACCCATCATCAGATTACTTTATGGTTCTGATGTGATAGCATCTAGAACCTATGCGGTCATGATGGCATATGTATGTATGTGTGTGTGGGTATGTGTGTGACACTGAGCTCGTAAATACAATATCTCCAGAACTAGTAGATTCATGTCATGTGTGATACACAGATAGCCCATGGCCCGTAGATGCCCTATTGTTTTTGGTGGTGATGTCATGCATATTAACAATTAGGCAGGATTAATGTAAAAAAAATTCTTGAAATGCTCATATTTTAACAACTGCAAATCTGTTTTGTTTCATATTTGGTGCATAGTTAGCAGGGCTTAACATAATTTTGTTGAAAAGAGCTTGCTTGTAAACAGAATCTCAAGAATGTACAAAGATAGCCCATGGTCCGTAGATATGCCCTATTGATTTTGGTGGTGATGTCATGCATATTAATGAGTAGGCAGGGGTTAACGTAAAAATCTTGATGCTCATATTTTAACAACCGCATATCTGTTGTGTTTCATATTTGGTACAGTTATTATGTTAGCTAGTAGTGTGTACATGTTCATGGCATGAAAGTGTTGAATTTCATTGATATGCATAGTGGGCTCGGCTTAACATGATTTTGTTGAAAAGAGCTTGTAAACACAGTATCTCAACAACATACATGGGATTCAGTTCATCAATGGTACACAGATAGCCCATGGTCCACAGATGTGCCCCATTGTTTTTGGTGGCGATGTCATGCATCTTAATGAATAGGCAGGGCTTAATGTTAAAATGCTCATATTTTTACAACCGCATGACTGATTTGTTTCAAATTTGGTAGAATTATGTTAGCTAGTGTATACATGTTTATGGCACAAAAGTGTCAAATTTCATTAATATGCATAGTGGGTGGGCTTATATGCATAGTGGGTGGGTTTATATGCATAGTGGGTGGGGCTTATATGCATAGTGCGTGGGGATTAACATGATTTTGTTGAAGAGAGCTTGTAAATGCAGTATCTCAAGAATGATACGTGGGATTCAGTTTATGTGGTACACAGGTTGCCTATGGACTGAAGATGTGCCCTAATGTTTTTGGCGGTAAGGTTATGCATATTCATGAGTAGACAAGGCATCAACTAAAATCTTGAAATGTATTTTAACAACCACCACATATCTGTTTTGTTTCATATTTGAAATAATTGTTGTTAGTAAGTGTATACATGGTAATAGGATAAAAATGGTTTAATTTAATTAATTGTGAAATTCCATTCTTGTGAATACTGTGAGTTACAGTATTTGGTTACCATTGTTATTTTGAGTCCATTGTGCAATAACATTTATCATACAATAGTTCAAATTTTAAATCCATATTGCGTGTGGAACCTCAAAACCTTTAGCTTTCTGATTTGCTTACCTAAACAGATGTCATGAACCTCTTGTTTTATTTGAACTTCTTGTTCAACAGTAACCTCTTCTTTAACAGTTATCATTTGTTCAACAGCAATCTCTTCTTTAACCGTTTGATCATCAGCAACCTCTTCTTTAACGGTAATCATTTGATTATCAGCAACCTCTTCTTTAACAGTAACGGTTTGATTATCAGCAACCTCCTCTTTAACCGCAACAGTTAGATCAAGAGCAACATCTTGTGTTACTGCCACCTCTTTTGTAATGGTGTCCCGGCCCTCATCATCCTTGTCTTGGACTAATGGGCTTTCCTCATCCTCATCATCTTTCCACTCTACCTTTAGTTTCACGATATAATCGTCTGCAAAGAAAAGATTGAACCTTGACTCTTTAATAGTGGGAGAAACTTGCCTGGATATAAAGCAAATTCACAACTTTTCTGTTGTCGTTGGTACAGAGGTGGTGGCAGATTTGTAACAATTGGTGGGGAGGGGAGGTGCGAATGAGGATGGGCAATACTATTGCATGATGGGATGTAATTATATTTAATTTGTCATCTCAACAAGGCACTTCCCCTGGTCCCCAAGAAACGTCATAAGCCCGCAAATTTTAAAAAGTATAAAAAAGAGTCATCAGCTAAGTTTTGGATATTTTTTGCAAAATGACTGACTTTGGAGAAGTGATGCAGGCCCTCCGGTTATATTTCTTATTCTGAAGTCAAATTAATTTCAGTGATATGCAGCGCTGCTGATCAGGTCAACCACATCAAGGGGACTAACTAGAACCAAAAGGTTTTGTGGTTCAAATCCATTTTTTTCCCTTTTTCATAAGCTGATTGATATGCAAAATTTGTATTAACTGTCATGTCATTGCATATCATGAAATATTTGTTCCATGATATTTATTCATAAGCCACTACCACCATGCAGATCAATAAAAACGTTGACACAATGATTAACAAAATTATCATAGCAAGTATGATGCAAAAAAGGTTGCTCATTTATCCTATTTCAAGAATTTTTCAGTAAGCCCCACCTACTCATTAATATTCATGACATCACTACCACAACATTAAAACATATGTACAGACCATGACCAATTTGTGTACGTAATATAAATCTGATATATTTTTCATGAGATACAGTACAGTATGCATGGTGTTTTCATCATTTAGAACTTTCACATTAAGCCATGCTCACCATGCATATTAATGACACCTGTTGATAACATAAGCATGTATGCAATACCCAACAAAATTACCATGCCCAATATGACGCAAAACGTATTGCTCATTCATTGATCACTTTTTCAAAATTTCCACATTAAGCCCTGCCCACCTATTAATATGCATGATATCACTGCCAAAAGCATTAGGGCACATCTGCAGACAATGAGCTACAGTATCTGTGTACCACACATGACGTGAATCCAATTCATAGTTTTTGAGATATTGTGTTTACAAGCTTTTTGTTTACATAATCATATCAAGCCCCACCCACTACGCATTTTATTGAAAATTAACATTTTTATGCACACTACCCTTGCTAACATCATTATCACCACAAAATATGAAACAAAACAGACATGTGATTGTCAAAATAGGAACATTTCAAGACTTTTATAGTCAGCCTGCCTACTCATTAATATGCATGACATTATCACCAAAAATGATAGGGCACATCCACAGACCATGGGCTATCTGTGTCCAAAATTCAACAAGAATCCAGTTTACCATTCTTGACATAACGTGTTTACAAGTTCTTTCAGCAAAATCATATTAAGCCCCGCCCACTATCTTAAAAAAAAAAATGATATAAAGCCCACCCCCACAAGGAGTTTGGTAGAGTGCACAACTGAGATGCTGGAGGTACCAGGTTCAAGCCCCGGTCAGGTCTAACCCATTTTTCAACAAGTATGCAGACAAAGCGGAAGTACGTCATTTGCAGCTCCTGCTCGCCATTCAACTGTTGCAAGAAGTGGCAATGGTTGAGTGGCACTTGCTGTCCTTCGGAGGGAACGTTAAGCCGTCAGTCCCTATGGTAGGACAGTCACACCCTACCTGGTTCTCTGAACACCATTCTGGATGGATGGATAATGCGCCGTTTGGGCAGCTCTCCCCTCTACTAAAGCTCCGATGTTTGTAAAGCGCTCTTGAATATACTTGTATAGAAAGGGCTCTATATAAAATAATTACTATTACTATTACTCTGCATATTAATGATATTCAATGTTTTTCCCCATGAACATGTACACACCAGCTAACATCATAAGTACACCAAATACAAATATGAACATTTCAAGAATCTCATTAATATGCATGACATCACTATCAAAAACAATAAGGTGATCTACAGACCATGAGCTATCTGTGTACCATATATGACATAAATTCAGTATATTAATCTTGAGATATTGCATTTACGAGCTGGCCATCACAATTTACGAGCTAGCCATCACACACACGCCACCATGACCGTAAACTGCATATTGTAGGTTCATGATGTTATCGCATCGGAACCAAAAATTGAAAATTCTCGGAAGCAATCATTTGTATTTCAGTAGAAAGTAGAAATAAACGGAAAACTACTGACGCTGAATGACTGATCCGAGAGAAAAATACAGCACTTAAATATAATAAAAGATCTGGGATTTTCTCAAAACTTCTGCACGCGAGGGTCATAAGCTATTACTGTACAAAATTTTATTAGGCCTAATCTTTTTGGCCGAACATTTTTCAAAAGCACACTGGTGTCCTTATCAAACCCTTTGTGAAAAATTCCTGAACATTATACCTATCCGGAGCTGGAAAAACTTTACGATTGCGGCAGTTATAACCGCAAGAATTCAAGAAAAGAAGAAAAACTTTTTTTTAATTTTATAGAAAATTCCTGAGTAAACAATATAGTAAATGTGGTAAATATGTGCTATAAAAACATACCCCATTTAATTGTGCAATGAAAATTACATTAAATTGCAAAAGAGGGAAGTATATGATATATTCACCTCACATAAATATTATTTCTGTCGCAATTTTTTGTGGGAAGATTTTTGAAACCTTTATTCAGAACTGTGGGAAATTTTATAATTGATTCCAACTCTGTACCTTATCATGTTCAGCAGAGCACCGACTGTGTTAAAACTATGCCACAACTTCTTTTTCCTAAGAGCCCACAAAACCTCCTAGATAACCAGACTTGCCGATTAAATCTACAAACTTTCTTCGAAGGGACAAACCTGTTAACAACTTTCAAAACTAAAACGGAATCTAAGTCACAGAGCAAAGAACTACAAGCAAACGGTAAATTATCCTGAAGTGAAGCAAATTTGACACCATTCATGACGTAAGTTATGAGCTCATGTTACAGATTTTGTACCAGTCTATTGTTATGCAAGTAACCTAATTAGTATGTACACTACTACACCTCACCATTAAGTCTAAAGAATGCTCTTCACATAAATGATCATTTGTTTAGGCAAAATCACCACACCCAGCGTAAGTTAAGAAATATCAGTTACAAATATGTTCATTATGTAAATAAGCTAATTAGTAGGCTTGGGCGATATATCGATATTTCGATATTGACCTATATCGATATGGCCGATATTGAGTTCAAGGGTCGTATCGACATATCGATATTATGTTTTTTTCAATAATACACAATACATGAACTATTACAAAACTAACATGACTATCAAACATCCAAGTATTTTTTATTAAGCAGCCACAAAAAGTTAATAAATTTCATTTATATCAAAGTTTCAGGCAGTCAGTTATGATAAAACTTTATTAAAACATTAATATTGTGATAACAATTACCCAAAAATCCTTCCATGAACAAAAACCACTTGACTCATGGAGTACAGAGGCATTGCGCAATACTTCAACTTAAACTTGATGGCTTACGATGTTCAGACAACAAAAATCATAAGATGTTGAATCCTCAAACATCGTGTTAAGTTTCCTCAAAAGGAATACTGAATCTGAATTTTTAAATCAAACAGTCATTAATTGACAAATTAGTGACAAAATTATGAGGTTTTTCTCACTATTTTGTTCGTTCAGAAAGTCTTAAGTAAAAGTGACAAACTGGTCTTGCCAGATCGATCAGATAATGTACAGTGCAGTAACTACATACACACACAGTATTACTACTGTACAGTACTTTACTATGTACACACATACCATCTACCACTGTTTCTTCTTAGTGACAACACTCGTGCGATGATAGAAGCAGACTAGAAATTCAATAATATGCATCATATATGGACTTCTGAATTTCTAGAAGTCCATATAATGCTACCAAAATAATGCCTCTTTAGTACAACTTTCATAAGAAGTAAGTGAGTTATAAAATTTTAAGAAGAATTGGAGCCGATTTTTGTAAGGCATACAGTGTAGGCCTAATACCAGTTCCACAACATTTTTTTTTTTTAAGAATATGCCGAGGCCTAAACTTTTTCAAAGTTTCTGTGATTGATCTTTTGAGTTAGAAACCATGTAAAGAACATTTTTAAACATAATGGGTGTTTATTTGAAGATCATATGTATATATTTTGCAGTGATTTCTGTTAATTTGTATAAAAAGTTTTACTCGACATTTTTTGAGCCGAGACGAGATTACCTTGCCCAGAACAGTACATACAGCTTACGTATGACGTCCTATAATTTGCATATCGATATTTCGATATTATCGATATTTTTCAGGCGATATATCGATATTGCATTATGTTCAATATCGCCCAAGCCTACTAATTAGTATTAGTATTAATTTAACCTGACAAATATTTTCATTGTTATGCAAATAACCTAATTTGTATGCACACACAAATCCCTATTCATGCTCATTTGAACAGTACCAATGTCCTCTACAGCTATGCCAAGTCACATGAATGTACACCATTCATAAGATATGAAAACTTTAACCAAAACTTTAACCTGACAAATATCTTCATTGTTATGTAAATAAGCTAATTAGTATGCACACAACATGCTCATATGATCAGTACCTATGTCCTCTACCCATATGCCAAGTCACATGAATGTACACCATTCATACCTAAAGTTATGATAACTTTAACCAAAACTTTATTTGGACGCTGTCACGCCGATGTTGATGCCAGGGGTAGTAGAATAGCTCTCGAGCTAAAAATACCAATGTGGCCTGGAGCTGGAGATTTCCAGACCATTTTTTCAGTGTAGTCCTGTAGCCATTCACTATTCACTAATTCACGCCATGGCCTCTAGATCTGTAGACCCATAGCCTAGTGATCCTGAGTATACATCGTTTAAAAAGGGGTCTTCTTATTTTCCTCGTGTGCTGTAGCCCCATAGCCCGTCACTCTTGAATTCTCAAAATCTGCACTGTAGCCCCAATAGCCTACTAATCTTAAGTATGCATCTTTTAAAAAAGGGCCTTCCTGATTCCAATTCTGTAGCCTCCAGTTCTCAAGTTGCTAGCAATTCCAGTGTAGCCCTGTGGCCTTTGTTTTTCAAGATTCCTTCATGTAGCACAAGCTTCTGACATCAAACACATGTACATTATTACCCAGTGTAGCCCTATTTCCCTAAATTCTCGAAACCAACAATGCAGGGTATTCTGCAGTTGTTCCTGAATTCTACTTTTAAATTTCATTTCTATTATTTCTAACTGATAAGTTTAAGTTGTTTTTATACATACCACTCATTGTGAATAGAAGCTGCTCCTTCTGAATCCCCAAATTGTTAAACAACAAATTGATAAAGCACAATCACTGAAGGCTTTGCATTTAGAGGTCTGTACTAAAAGACGATAAAATTCCTGAAACAAAGAAGGAAAAACACTTTAAAATATATACCTGGCTGCTGGCAGCTAAGTCACCCTCGATTGACTTCATTATCATACATGAATATGCATCGTTCTTTAATAGCTCTTCCAACATTAATTACTGTAGCGACATAACTGGGGGGTAAGCACTAGTTGGGCAATTCTCTGTAAATGGAATTACATTTCAGAGCATTTTCAAGACTTTTCTTTTTCCCTATTTCATAAAGTTTCAGGTTTGGTTTGTTGATGTTTAATAGCACTGTAACAGTCAGACTTGAATGTGCCAAGAGGGTGTTACAAATTTAAGGTGCAAGAGCTAGGACAGAGATGGTTGGGAGAGAAAGAGGGGATATGAAGGAGAGAAAAAATAAAACAAAGGTCCAAATAAAGGAAAGGAAGAATAGGAAGGTAAGACAGAAAATGGGGGGTGTGGAAAAAGATTAGATCAGGTGGAAAAAGTTGCTATTGCAGAGGAAGGTGATGAATTTGGAGGTGGGATTGTTCTTGAAGAATTTTTAATAGCATGTTTTGATATTTTCATGTGTATGCAAAAAACTCCTTGACCCTTACAAAAGAAAAACAATCTTTCAGAAGCTAGAAAACTTGAGGTAGATTATAAAGAAATACAAAGCTGGGCTGATGACATCATAATCTGCATGTTTTGAAATTAAAATGGCAGCTCCCATGGTACTATTAAAGTGATTAATAATTACAAAAAATGTGTTAGATTGCTTCGAGAGTTATGAAACTTGGTCAGTACATTAGTTATTTTTAATTCTATCATATGACATAAGGATTGTGTCAGACTTTATGTCTCCTTTAAAAAGTCTTCAGACCTCCTCACAACAATACATTACAGTTAAACAATGGAAAAGGAACATACCAACTTATTGATTTCATAGTAAAAGTAACAACTTTAAGAACCCAATTAAAGTATGGCTCAAACATTGCAACAAACAATAAAACAACATCTTGAAAGTTTGAAGGAACTGAGTAAGTCCAGCAGTGGATCCTAGATCACTTACCCTCTTGTGGTTCTGGCAGAATCTCAAGCACAAAAGATCGGTCAATGATATCGATATCATCGATACTGGGCCAAATCATATTTCCCAAAATCATCCTTTTTCAGATGTTTCACTTTGTGTTTTCCATCAGCAACATTCAGCGCTTGGCATAAGAATTTCAGAGTTCTTTTGTAGGTAGTATACAAGTATTTCACAGGTACCCACTTCCCAGGTTCTGGGACTGGTTGCACCGAACTACTTATGCACTCTAATTGCACTCTAATGTAACTATTGTTCCATTTCGGAAGTGGTGAGCGACCAAATAGCAAAGTAAATGTGCAAGAAAATTAATTTCCTCTGAAATTTGGCTTTGTACAGTAAACTGTAAATTGAAAAAATACAGTAAGATAAAATTCTTGTCTTCTCAGATTAACTGAGTTGCTATCTTGTGAACATTTTATTTCAAAATTTTAAGGTACAGTTTGCAAGTTGTATAAACTTCCGCATAGAAGTAAATGGTGTCAGCTCCGAAAAAGCGGTGCAGTTTTTTACATATCATACCTGTCAACTCTCAGTTTCACCACGAGACTCAGATTTCCAGTACCATCTGAAGGTCAAATCTTCAAATCTCACGGTAATTATTACCTTCTCATTTTCCTGACAGTTTGATTTCACTTTTGAGTTACTTAACACTTTTGAGTCCTATAAGGTTTGAGGTACCAAGGAACAAATTGGCAGGTTAGCAACTGCAAGGGCAAATAGGATGCTTATTTTGATTCGAAGAAATTTTTTTTTCTTGGTAGAGAGGTTGTTCTTAATTTGTATAAGCAATTAGTCAGGCCTTACCTTGAGTGTGCTACTCAGCCTTGGAGTCCCTTTTATGAGAAGGATAAGTTCATTTTGGAGCAGTTTTGGCTCTGTGGTGTTTTACAGTGAAATTCCTGCGAAGAACTGAATTTTCTACGCTGAGCATTGTTATGCATACGCGAGTGTACACAAGTCAGAGAAAAAGCAGCACGGCGAGGAACTTTCACAGGCGTTTTTCGCGGGCGTATATAAAGCGCAGGAATTGGATTGTACTGTTTGAGTGTTGCAATTCCAACGCATATAATGACATAAATGGCGTTATACGCATCACGAGGGTAAGATATTCAAAATAATCCACACGCTAATTGAAAGGCATAATACATTTTATATCAGCATGCACTTGCGCCGGTACTATTACATGTATTGACTATTATTAGGAGCGTTTCACGATTTTGAAAAAACCTGACAAAAATGTGTTGCTTTTTTTCTATTTCCTTCTAATTTTGACCATTTATCGTTGTTGTTTTTCTTCAAATTTTACAACTGCAACTGAAAACAAACTGAAGTAAGTGTGTTTAATTTTTCAGTGAGAAGGGAGTTAATTTTGTTATCGAAAATAAAGGCTCCCAGAAAAAATATGGGGAACTTCTTTTTGAGGGGTGTTAAATACCATTGACTTTTGATTAGTGTGTGGCGCCACTTTTTCAATGGACATGGGCACATACCCAAATCGGTAGATTTGCAGATCTGCTTTATTTGGGTTACTACTAGCATATGTGGACGCGTAATACCTTAACCATGTTGACTTTCTCGTTGATGTAGTTTTGCTGTAACTTGGCCTGTACACTGTGTAATTTGCATTACATGAAAGTGTCACTCTTAAAACCAAGTTAACTTTTTTTTCTACAAATAAAGCAAATATGGTTCCCAAAAGAACATACATATTATATGTAAAATACACAGCGTGAACACATCAAAACGCAATCATTCTTCATACGCCTTCGTGTAACTGGTACACTTCCAGCATTAGGCCTGTACATTGTTTTGAAAACTGGTTGTAACTTATTTATAATATTTTAGTAATTCACTTTTATTTATGTATTTGAAAAAAAACGAACACATAACTACTTTTATTGTATACATACCCCCCTCCGTCGACTACATGTGTGCTATACGAACAGTATCTAATACATTTCTCATGTTTTTTATGCTGCGTCGCGAGCGCAGCTGACAGAATCTTTTTATTCCGGGCGTCATTTTTCGTTATGGCAACTTTTACGTAAAGAAGTCAAATTGGTAGGAGTTAAAAAAGACTCTTTTTTAACTCCATGCACAGAACTAATAAGGTATCACTCCGCCATCGAAAAATAAGAACACCCAGAGAAAAGCCTAATAAAAATATTTTCGAGAGGTTCCTTTTCATGGGACAGTGCGCCGAGAAGTTACAAATTTCAGAAATGGTAAAGAGAGGATAGGAATTTACTATGCATATCCAAACTTGACGAGTTTTATTTCAGTAAAAGTTTCATTATTTTACCAAGAACCTACACCAAAATTTGAGTTAATTGGTGAGGGTGTATAACACCTGAATCTGAAACGGTTAAGTCGGCAAAGCCAACCGGGCGTAAAAAATAATATAAAAAAAAAAACTATAAAAAAAAAACTAGTTAGCAATACAAGAGTAAGTTTAGCTTTGAAACAGTTGAGACTTAGTGCATGTACAATGTCTGACGGTAAAGCATTCCAATCCTTTAGTGTGTGAGGGAAGAAAGAGTGTTTATATACATTCTTTTTAGCATAGGGAACCTGGAAATTAAGGTCATGATTATTTCTTGTATTAGTTCTGACGGTGGGGATAAGTTCATCTTTATTCATGGCGACAAGATTGTTATTGATTTTATATAGCATATGTAGCCGGGTGTTGTATCTTCTTGTTTTAAGCAGGGGCCAATCTAATTTATAAAGCATGTTTTTTACACTAGATTTATAAGAGTAGTCTGCCATACAGAACCTGGCTGATCTCCTTTGAATAGATTCAAGTGTATCCACATCGCACTGGTGATGGGGGTCCCAGACTGCAGATGCGTACTCAAGTACTGGCCTGACTAGAGCTTTAAGCAGTGGATTTAACGTCGGTGGGACAGTTTGAGAGGTTACGTTTTAATAGGCCAAGTGTAGAGTTAGCTTTCTTGGTTATGTTATGTATATGTTTATCCCATCTAAGTTTATTATCAATTTCAACACCTAGGTATGGGTGGGAGTTGACATGTTTTAGTGGCTGGTTGCATAAGGTATAAACAGGTGATTTAAAGCATTTCTTAGAGGAAATTGACAAGATGTAGCATTTAGAGGGGTTGAAATTCATTTGCCATTTGTTTTGCCATTGTTCAAGTTTGTTAAGATCATCTTGGAGGATTTGTTGGTCAGAGGGGTTATCAATTGTTCTGTACACAAGGCAGTCATCAGCAAACAGTCTGACTGTGCTGTTTATATTATCAGGGATGTCATTTACATATAGGAGGAAAAGTAATGGACCCAAGACAGTACCTTGTAATACACCGGATAAAACCTGTTTAGAATCAGAGATTTCACCATCGCAAACAACACGCTGGATGCGATTGTTGAGGAATGATGCAAACCAGGCCAGAAGATTTCCATCAATGCCATAGGCGGAAAGTTTGGATAACAGGCGCTGGTGGGGGACTTTATCAAAGGCTTTTGAGAAGTCAGGAATAGCCATGGAGACGTTACTGTTTTGGTCAATTTGTTTAGAGATATCATTTATTGTTAAGAGGACTTGTGTTTCAGTCGATCTTTTTGCACGGAAGCCATGTTGTAAATCAGTTAAGATATTATGCTCATCAAGGAATTTCATCACATGTGAGTGGATTATATGCTCAAGGATTTTACTACAAACGCAGGTGAGGGAAATAGGTGTATAATTAGCTGGGTTTTGTTTATCACTTTTTTTAAAAACGCTACATATGTTTGCTTCTTTCCACTTGTTAGGGATAGTACCATTATCGACAGAGGTTTGAAAGAGATCAGTTAGAATTTCATAGAGGTCATCAGCGTGTGCTTTTAAAAACCATGGTGGTATTTGGTCAGGACCTGAGGCTTTGTTGGAGTCTAGGTTATGCAGTTGCTTTTTGACACCTTCTGGGGTAATTATAAGTTGGTTTATTTTGCTGTTGGTAAGTGGTTTAGTTACAGGATTTTGGGAGGTGTTTTCTTCTGTGAAAACACTGAAAAACTGGTCATTTAGAATGTTAGCTTTAGTTTTACTGTCACTGCAGAGTTTACTGTTATTTAGTAGATCAGACACACCTACAGAGTTACTTCTTAATCTTTCGATATAGGACCAGAATGCCTTTGGGTTTTCGTTAAGTGAGTTTTTAAGTTTATCACAGATGAAGGTGTTTCTAGCTTCTTTGAGGTTTTTGTGGACAGCCTTTCTAAAGCTTTTATAGGTAGTCCAGTCATTGGCTTGTTGATTAGTCTTAGCTTTTTTAAACAGTTTATGTTTTTTCCTGCAGAGACGGCGTTGGATACGGGTACACCAGGGCAGATTTAGTTTAGTTGAGGTGAATTTGTGAGGCGTGTTTTTATCAATAATCAATTTAATTTCTTGTTCAAAGAAATTCCATTTTTCATCAACATCAATGGAGTTATTGAATTGAGTATAATATTGCAGTATAAAGTTGGTCAGGTCTTCTTGTATTCGTATTATGTTAGCTTTTTTCTTTAAATAGATTTTACGTTTAGGTAACTTTTTACGAGGAGGGGAGATATTTAGGGTCAATTCAACAATATCATGGTCACTTATACCGGGAATGACATTAGCTGAGGTAACAGCTGGTGAATTGTTAGTAAAAACAAGATCAAGGATGTTGTTATCTCTGGTGGGTGACTGCACCATTTGAGTAAAATTGAATGAATTGGTCACTTCAAGAAGAATTTTGGCTGCTTCGGAGGAAGCGTTAGTTCCTGAAATAATGTTTTGACTCCAGTCAATATTAGGTTGGTTGAAATCACCAGCAAGAATAACATTGTTTTTGTCAGCATTTTTACCAAGCTTTTGGAGGGATTTTTTCAACTCAAGTAGGCTAGTGAGATCATTGTGACTGGGTCTGTAAAATGTTCCTATATACATGCTCTTTTCCTTAGGAAATTGGAATTTGGTCCAGATAATTTCACAGTCAGAGTCTAATTTAGTGAGCTCAGTGAAAACCAGGTCATTTTTTATTGCCTGTAGTACACCACCATAAGTATTTGAATTTCTATCTTTGCGAACAACTGTATAGTCAGATAGTTGTCCGGGAAAATTTCAGCGCTGGTAATTTCGGAACCAAGCCAGGTTTCAGTGCCAATAATGACATCTGGGTCTTTTTCTTTGATAAGACTTTCCACGGAGGCCGTCTTGTTACGAACACTCTGAAAGTTGATAACAAGAAGTTTTAAAACCTTCCTTTTTTCCCTTTTGGGATTTGTTTTCAATTTGACATTGGGATGGTGGTTGGATCCCGAGTCAAGGCCAGAAGAATAATTTTGGAGTGGCTCATATGAGTTAGTACAGTTGATGGAATTGTTAGTTGAGAAGAAAGAATCAGAGAAGTTCATGAAGTCACAAGTGTCACACACCCAGGAACAGCTAGAATACCTCTTCACTTCAGCCTAAGAAAAGGGCCAAAACCTCTATTGACCCTTATTAAAATACCCTCATCCAAGAGATATAAGATGGTACTTTTTGGAAAACATCCCAATAATCCCAAATCTATAACATTCTGGTACAAAAAGGATACCGAAGTTGACTCTTTCATCATAGGCTTCAACAGGGAAAATAATTAGTTCCGTGCTACCTAAAATTTAGGGGCCTTTTTGGGGTATCTGGCGGGCCCTATGCAGCGAAAAATTTGTCTGGCACAGTCATTATGTCGTGCGTTATGTACTCTGTGTGATGTACTTCTTCATTCCAAAGTGGTTTGAGGTGGTACCTCCAATGTTTGATCGAATACTTTTTTGGCTCTCTATTTGAGACAGATAATAATACGGTACTTGTTTTACCGTAAAATTAAGGATGCATATTTATTATCTTATTTTATCGTCAGATCATATTGGTAATAAATATTTGTAGAAATTCATCAAGTCCACTTTCAGAAGTGATCTTCCTGCATGCCGCCTTTTGTTGCTTCAGTGAATATACCCATGGTCACTGTCTGCATGCATTACATCTACAACCCGGCTGTCTGTCCGTAAAGCTGAAAATAAAACAAAACAGATTGTGAACGTCTAGATGTTAATTGGAAATATTCAAGCCACACAACGGTTTAAAGAAAAATTGAAAGAAAGTAAAAATCAAAAGTGGTATAATTGAAAAGGATGTTTACCAAATATAATCAATTATATCAAACATGCCCCAACAATTTACCACAAGGAAGTATAAATGCAAAGAGACAGTTTTGGACACTGTATATGCAAATTAAGTGATATTATTCCATATATTTACATGGTCCTTTGATAATGATGCATACCTATATGTCAAGAACAAACTATTAACTTTCAGTCTAAGTTGAAGGGAAATGTTGAAAATTAGCATTATCCAAGGAGCTTCTACACACTCCTTGCATTATCTATCAATTTTCCCCGAAAATGCAGTTTCGGGGCTTCGACCTTTAAGCTGTTAAGAGTCAAATGGATAACAGTTAAAAGGACGAATGATTCAAATTCTTCATCAAAACCACTTGGTTTCTTTTCATGATATATCGCAGACCTAAAGTTCTGTGGAACGTTGAAGCAACATCACATTAGCTAAAATTCTTAAAACAGTTTGAAAATGCTTTGGATTAAATCATAGGCCTTTTAAATGGGATAGGGGGCAGAAAGGCCTAGCCATACTCTAATGAGGGCCAACCAAAAACGCAACCTGTGACGGAGCTAGGACTATTTCCGACTTAGCAGCTTGATACGCGCTTTGGCACCTTGGATCTCGGATTTTACCTGCTTTAGTGCTTAAGCCCTACCTGCATATGACAGCGGACAGAGAAAAAACAACTTCAATATATTTCTTAAAGTCCGTTATCTCTTCTGTGTGGTTTGTCTATAAATCAGGGCCGTAATTCTCATTTGGAAAGGGGGGGTAAAAGAGTCACATTTTCCCCAAAATGTACCGACTGATTTTTGAAAATTCTACTGAAGAGTGTGTGTGTGTGTGAGGAGGAGGAGGAGGGGGGAGGAGTAGTAGTAAGGGCCACTATACAGGTAGTGACCTTAGTCACTACCTGTATAGCGGCCCCTGAGATTTTCCAGCCAATCACTACCTGTATAGCGGCCCCTGAGACTTTCCAGCCAATCAATACCTGTATAGCGGCCCCTGAGTTTTGCCATCCAATCACTGCCTGTATAGCGGCTCCTGAGATTTTCCCTCTGGGTCATCGGATTGCGTCACAAGATATTCTCGACGACGGAGCTTCTGATTGGCCACTACCTGTATAGCGGCCCCTGAGATTTTCCCTCTGGGTAATCGGATTGCGTCACAAGATATTCTCGACGACGGAGCTTCTGAATGGCCACTACCTATATAGCAGCCCCTGAGATTTTCCCTCTGGATCATCGAATTGCCGTCACAAGATAGTCTCGATTGTTCTGCAGAGATGTATAGTTTATTTGCAATGCTAACTTCTGATGGTCAAAAAAATGATATAATTTTATTACGCATGTAATGGGCCAATACCTTGTTCCGCAGAGTCCCTTTAACGAAGTGTATAGCTTTTCCTGACTGGGTGTGTCAGGAAAAGCTATGTGTATTATGGTACTCATTGTCGCCAATTTCAAAACAATACACCTTGATAATCTGTTGATTAAAAGTTTAGAATTTTCAAAGAGTACTGGGTGTGTCCGGTGGGGGTATCAAAGTACTCATTGTCGCCCATTTCAAAAGAATACACCCTGATAGTCTGTTGATTAGAAGTTTAGATTTGTCAAAAAGTTTAAACTGTAAAAATAATATAGATAAATCGCCATGTAACGATTATCGATAATAGGGACAAAAGTATCTATGACGTCATTATCGCGTGTATGCAATGAAGTCCCTCGCTTTTAAACCCATTTCCCTCGTTTTTTATTACTTTTTTCCTTCAAATCATCCTCTCAAAAGTTGATGGTTGAGAAAAAAAGAGCACTCAAGGAATTTCAAAAACTGAAGTACACGTCAAAACAAAAAATGCCTTCTCAAATTTGACGCCCTAAATAAAGTCATTGGAATTTCACTAAAAATGGTTTTCGAAAAGTGCATGCTCAAATGTAATGTTTGAGGAAAAAAGTTAAGGGGCGTGGTTTGGAATCAAGCCCCACCCTCTTTTCAAAGCGCAGTTCTGTCCTGTCATTCCCCTGTTGACGCCATTTTTACCCATTAAAATGTAGTTTTGTCTGATTATTCCCACGATTAAGCCCCCGTAGACCCCCGTATTTTGCATTAAAGCGCAGTTCTGTCCTGTCATTTCCCGTTAGACTCCATTTTTTCCCATTAAAAACGTACTTTTGTCCGATTATTCCCACGATGAAGCCCCCGTAGACCCCTTGTTTCGCATTAAAGTGCAGTTCTGTCCTGTCATTCCCCGTTAGACATGTTACAGTTAGACGCCAGTTTTGTCCTTTCAAATGAAAAACAGTTGAGCAAAAAAGTGCCTCAAATGACAGTGTTTCAGAAAAATTGTTTCTCAAATGAGGAGTTTCAGAAAAAATTGTCTTCTCAAATTTTTCTCCCTGTGCAAAGTCAATTCACAAATCTAAACTAAAGTTTTTTTCCGTTTCTGTTTTTTGTTTTTCGTCTATTTTCTTTTGATTGATTCATTATTGTACATAATTTTATTGAATATATTTACTGTATCTCTCATATCCCGGAAGGAGTCGACAGACTCGGATTAAAATACAAAGTTCATAATACAAGTATCAAGTTCGGAATCTTTCTTGTAGCTTGCATAGCAGGTAATGTTGCCATGTTTTCTTTTAAAGTATACCACCGAATACCGAATTGATGACTGTAAATCGATTAAAAGATTTTTCTGAGGCTTCAAATTTGCAGCTTTAGTTTTTTTGGGCGCCCAGCAACATGAAGTCAATCGTGATAGTGCCGGTTTATACATGCCATGATGTGACGGTGAAGGGCGCCAATAATCTACAGTAGACTTTCCACACCGCAATTATTTCAGGGCCGTAATTTTCTGGTGGAATCCCCCCTCCTCTTTCCCACACACACACACACACACACACACACACACCCTCTCTCTCTCTCACACACACACACACACACTTTTCAGCAGAACGTTCAAAAATCAATACATTTGGGGGAATATTTTCCCCACTTTCCAGATGAGAATTACGGCCCTGAATTATAAACCATACAGAAGAGATAACGGACTTTAAGAAATATTTTGAGGTTCTTTCTTCTCTGTCCGTTGTCATATGATGAAATCGGCGACGACGACGACGAGTGAACACACAATTACAATGACGGGGTCGTCACCTGCGTATTCGGTTATGATAGTAACAATGCTATTACGAAACGCGACCCGGACGAGAACACAGGTACGACATACGGACAGACATAACATCGACAACCAAGTCAATGTCCACGGCCTTTGATAACCAGTTGTGGTGCACTGGCGTGTTTACCCAATCTGAATCTGAATCGGTTAAGTCGGCAAAAATCCTTCAAGAGGACATGAACGCCAACCGAGCGTAAAAAGTATGAGTAAAAAATAATTTACAAAAACTAGTTAGCAATACAAGTGTTAGTAAGTTTAGCTTTGAAACAGTTGAGACGTAGTGCATGTACAGTGTCTGGCGGTAAAGCATTCCAATCCTTTAGTGTGTGAGGGAAGAAAGAGTGTTTATATACATACTTTTTAGCATAGGGAACCTGGAAATTAAGGTCATGATTATTTCTTGTATTAGTTCTGACGGTGGGGATAAGTTCATCTTTATTGATGGCGACAAGATTGTTATCGATTTTATATAGCATATGTAGCCGGGTGTTGTATCTTCTTGTTTTAAGCAGGGGCCAATCTAATTTATAAAGCACGTTTTTTACACTAGATTTATAAGAGTAGTCTGCCATACAGAACCTGGCTGCTCTCCTTTGAATAAATTCAAGTTTATCCACATCGCACTGGTGATGGGTGTCCCAAACTGCAGATGCGCACTCAAGTACTGGCCTGACTAGAGCTTTATAAGCAGTGGATTTAACGTCGTTTAGTGATAAACTAAATAAAGCAATTGAAGAGTGTATCCCAAAGAAAACAATGAAATTCAGGGGACTATTGGAAAGAAAAACGTATACTGTTACCTTGGACAGGAAATCTGTATCCAAAGTCAAGAGAGAACATTGATTGTGGACAAGATTTCTTAATACATGCAGTGCAAAGGTTTGTACAGAGTATTGTCAAGTGGGAAACCAGGTTAGGATTATAACCAGAAAAGTCACTAAACAGCATGAGAAATATATTGCAGCGGATGTAAAAACCAATCCGAAAAAGTTTTGGAAATACGCACAATCAAATACGAAGACTAAAGTGAGCATACCAGACATATACACAAATGGCGGTAAGGATACCACAAGCAATGATACAGAAAAGGCTGATTTTCTTGTTGATTTCTTCTCATCTGTATTTACAACTGAATCTGACAGTGAGTTACCAGAAGTAGTTACCAGATGTAATAACAAAGTGGGTCATTGATTACACCTAGGATTGTGGAGAAACAAAAACAGTTGAGGAATTCGAATATTTCCAAATCACCAGGACCAAACAAACTTCTATCCCTGAGTGCTGAGTGAGCTAAGCCTAGTTTTATGTGTGCCATTATCTGCAATATTTAATGCATCAGTTGATTTAGGTTCAGTACCCGATGAATGGAAGCATGGTAATGTGACTGCTTTATTTAAGAAAGGAGAGCGTAAAGTTGCTGGAAATTACAGACCAGTTAGTTTAACATGTATTATTTGTAAAGTCCTTGAATCCATTATTAGAGAACATATTGTTAATTACATGAAACATAGTAAGTGTGTAAATAACCAGGCAACCAATCACAGTACTTGAATGATCTATTAATTGATATACAGTACCTACATGTAATAAATAGAACACCAGGTCAACTGCCTCATATAAAAAGTTATTTGTACCATTACCAAATGTAACACTTTTGCTGGTCGTTCTTTAAGTGTAATGTGACTGACATGGTGGAATGACCTACCAAATTATATTAAACTTGCTCAGTCGGTAAATGTTTTTAAGCGTCATTTGAAAATTTACCTTTTCAATCAAATTTAGTGGTATCTCCTATTTTATTTGATTTTTTTTATATAACATAACATATTATAACAAGATTATGGGCTAAGAAGGGTGAATCACCCCATAAAAAAAACCCAAACTAACACCACCACCACCACAAAAAATTCAAAATAAGAATCAAAGTTGCCCAGAGTTAGTAAAGAACTTATCAATGTTAACTTTAAAATTGTAAACAGAATTGGCCACTCAGGCAAGCCATTCCATTCATTAACAACTCTATGCAAAAAGCTAAAATGCCGAATATCTATCCGTGAGAACTCTTTGGTCAACTTCAAACTGTTACCACGTGTCACATGAGGATTAAGTGAAACATGCAAGAAATAAGAGGAAGTCAAAGCATCACTACCAGATAGGAATTTAAAAACCTGTATCATATCGCCACGTACTCTTCTCAACTCGAGCGTGGTCAAACCAGAATTCGCAACCTAGATTTATAAGAGAGATTCCTTACTTCGGGAATAAGTCTAGTGGCTCTTTGCTGAACCTGCTCCAAAATGAACTTATCCTTCTCATAAAAGGGACTCTGAGCCTGAATAGCATACTCAAGGTGAGGTCTTACTAATTGCTTGTACAATATTTGGCTTAAACACCTCACAAAGCATCAATTAAGTCAAACAGTTAACTGTTACTTCTATGCCCTAGACTGAAACAAGGTAGTGTAAGGGATTGTTTTATCTTGCCACCAGTGTGCATCTCGTAAAATCACACCCCTGTCATCTAGTTGAACAGTGAGGATTCCCATTGCCATTGAACTCAGCTTTGCAGCTGATGTGATAAAAGCATAACCGACAACTCATCGTCATCCTTCATGAGTGTGCAAGCTTGTACACCATCAACCTCCTTATACGAGATAAACAGAACTCCACATTGCATGATGCTATTCTCAAAACATGCTTACCCACAGGTCACTCACTGGTCCTCCAATTGTCATAAGAAGTGATCCTGCTCGGCGTTTTGCCAGTCTGTGTAATGATGAGCTCCTCAAATGCCACCATATCGTGATTAAAGTTGGTCGAACAAAAGAATCTAACAAGAATCCCATTGCTGATAAAGCACTCCAGGAGTTAAAAAAGAACTTTTATTCATAAACTCATCTGGAACTCAAGTGTCATCAGTCTCCTTACTATTTCTACAGCCATGCTGAATGCTAGAATTGTTCA
The DNA here is from genome assembly GCA_020152595.1 of Chiridota heheva. NCBI lineage: Eukaryota > Metazoa > Echinodermata > Holothuroidea > Apodida > Chiridotidae > Chiridota > Chiridota heheva. The sequence goes on from JAIGNY010003567.1 coordinate 577,638, forward strand.
TTTGGTCTTTCTGCATGGGAGATCCTTTTTCACCGTGATCAGTTTACCAATGACCAAATCTCATTGGAGAAACCCAGATCATCAGTCAGCAGCATGAAAGGAGACACCCAGATCATCAGTACAAAGGAGACACCCAGATCATCAGTCAGCAGTACAAAAGGAGACACCCAGATCATCAGTCAGCAGCACAAAGGAGACACCCAGATCATCAGTCAGCAGCACAAAAGGAGACACCCAGATCATCAGTCAGCAGCACGAAAGGAGACACCTAGATCATCAGTCAGCAGCACGAAAGGAGACACCCAGATCATCAGTCAGCAGCATAAAGGAGACACCCAGATCATCAGTCAGCAGCACGAAAGGAGAAACCCAGATCATCAGTCAGCAGCATGAAAGGAGACACCCAGATCATCAGTACAAAGGAGACACCCAGATCATCAGTCAGCAGCACAAAGGAGACACCCAGATCATCAGTCAGCAGCACAAAGGAGACACCCAGATCATCAGTCAGCAGCACAAAGGAGACACCCAGATCATCAGTCAGCAGCACGAAGAGACACCCAGATCATCAGTCAGCAGCACGAAAGGAGACACCCAGATCATCAGTCAGCAGCATGAAAGGAGACACCCAGATCATCAGTCAGCACCGCGAAGGAGACTCCCAGATCATCAGTCAGCAGCATGAAAGGAAACTTGCGATCACAGTTACAGCGAAAAGTCTAAGGCTCCCAACAATTCACTGCACAATGATCCTCATGTTGGTGTCAGTGATACCGTTTAGTTACACGGTGACCTCTCGAAAACAAGTGGAAGAATTCACTGGTTGGTATTATGAGTTCAGGACTGTTGGTGCAACATACACACATTTGCTGGAACTCAGTCGAGATTGAATGCCTATAGAATAAAAAATAAAAAAATGCAACAAGGTATCTGCAACCATAACTTCTTGAACTCCCACAGAGCCTAATAACTCAAGCCCCGGTACCAAGGATAGTGGTGACCCACTTCCACCTGCTATTTCCCCCTGCACTCAGTGTTGTGCAAGAGCAGCCAAAGCCTCCTCTACAGCATCCTCCACCAATGACCAGTCCTGGTGAAGACACACCTGTAACACTTCAGCAACATCCATCTCATCTGCAGCCAGAGGAACATATTGTGGTAGCAGTCAACCAGTTCAGTCCCCATCTAAAACAGAGCTTCCCCCCATAGACAACTCAATGCGATGCACTTCTAACTACACCACAACGCTCTCTTCATTGTGTGTAAATATTATCCACTGTCTAACTGGTGTAATAGGATATTCCTTTAACAGTGGGTCTATTTTTGCATCTTCTTGAGATGAACATCTCACTCATCTTAGGCTCCTATCAGTGACTACTTGAGATGAACATCTCACTCATCTTAGGCTCCTATCAGTGGCTACTTGAGATGAACATCTCACTCATCTTAGGCTCCTATCAGTGGCTACTTGAGTTGAACATCTCACTCATCTTAGACTCCTATCAGTGGCTACTTGAGATGAACATCTCACTCATGTTAGGCTCCTATCAGTGGCTACTTGAGATGAACATCTCACTCATCTAAGACTCCTATCAGTGGCTACTTGAGATGAACATCTCACTCATGTTAGGCTCCTATCAATGGCTACTTGAGATGAACATCTCACTCATCTTAGACTCCTATCAGTGGCTACTTGAGATGAACATCTCACTCATGTTAGGCTCCTATCAGTGGCTACTTGAGATGAACATCTCACTCATCTAAGACTCCTATCAGTGGCTACTTGAGATGAACATCTCACTCATCTTAGGCTCCTATCAGTGGCTACTTGAGATGAACATCTCACTCATCTTAGGCTCCTATCAGTGGCTACTTGAGATGAACATCTCACTCATCTTAGGCTCCTATCAGTGGCTACTTGAGTTGAACATCTCACTCATCTTAGACTCCTATCAGTGGCTACTTGAGATGAACATCTCACTCATGTTAGGCTCCTATCAGTGGCTACTTGAGATGAACATCTCACTCATCTAAGACTCCTATCAGTGGCTACTTGAGATGAACATCTCACTCATGTTAGGCTCCTATCAATGGCTACTTGAGATGAACATCTCACTCATCTTAGACTCCTATCAGTGGCTACTTGAGATGAACATCTCACTCATGTTAGGCTCCTATCAGTGGCTACTTGAGATGAACATCTCACTCATCTAAGACTCTATCAGTGGCTACTTGAGATGAACATCTCACTCATCTTAGGCTCCTATCAGTGGCTACTTGAGATGAACATCTCACTCATGTTGGGCTTCTATTAGTGGCTACTTGATATGAACATCTCACTCATCTAAGGTTCCTATCAGTGGCTACTTGAGATGAACATCTTACTCCTCTAAGACTCCTATCAGTGGCTACTTGAGATTAACATCTCACTCATCTTAGGCTCCTATCAGTGGCTTCTTGAGAGGAACATCTCACTCATCTTAGGCTCCTATCAGTGGCTACTTGAGATGAACATCCCACTCATCTTAGGCTCCTATTAGTGGCTACTTGAGATGAACATCTCACTCATGTTAGGCTTCTATCAGTGGCTACTTGAGATGAACATCTCACTCATGTTAGGCTCCTATCAGTGGCTACTTGAGACTAAGCATCTCACTCATCTTAGGCTCCTATCAGTGGCTACTTGAGATGAACATCTCACTCATCTTAGGCTCCTATCAGTGGCTACTAGAGATGAACATCTCATTCATGTAAGGCTCCTATTAGTGGCTACTTGAGATGAACATCTCACTCATCTTAGGCTCCTATCAGTGGCTACTTGAGATGAACATCTCACTCATCTTAGGCTCCTATCAGTGGCTACTTGAGATGAACATCTCACTCATCTTAGGCTCTATTAGTGGCTACTTGAGATGAACATCTCACTCATCTTAGGCTCCTATCAGTGGCTACTTGAGATGAACATCTTACTCATGTTAGGCTCCTATCAGTGGCTACTGGAGATGAAGATCTCACTCATGTTAGGCTCCTATCAGTGGCTACTTGAGACTAAGCATCTCACTCATCTTAGGCTCCTATCAGTGGCTACTTGAGATGAACATCTCACTCATCTTAGGCTCCTATCAGTGGCTACTAGAGATGAACATCTCATTCATGTAAGGCTCCTATTAGTGGCTACTTGAGATGAACATCTCACTCATCTTAGGCTCCTATCAGTGGCTACTTGAGATGAACATCTCACTCATCTTAGGCTCCTATCAGTGGCTACTTGAGATGAACATCTCACTCATGTTAGGCTCCTATTAGTGGCTACTTGAGATGAACATCTCACTCATCTTAGGTTCCTATCAGTGGCTACTTGAGATGAACATCTTACTCATGTTAGGCTCCTATCAGTGGCTACTGGAGATGAAGATCTCACTCATGTTAGGCTCCTATCAGTGAAGAGAGAATTTGTGTCACCAATTGATGACTATCAATTTTCATTGTATTTTTGTGTAAACAATGGACTCGTTTAGTGTCATTTTCAGCTTCGTATATTTTTTATTTGACTTACTACCACACTAATGGAAGTGGGTCAAAGATTACTTGAGGTCATTCACTGACATCAGGATATAATGCATGTCATTTCCGTAAGTTTCTTTGTCTTTTTGTGTATTCCAGGCTTCAGAAGTAATATTTTTTAAAGTTAAAGTTTCTTAAAGTACTGTAATGGCAAAGGTTTAAGAAATTTCAGAACTTGCCTTAACTAATACAATTCTCAGTTGATAACCAGGAAGTGATTTAACGTTTACATGAGGTCATTTACTGTTAAAATAATGCATGTCAGTTTTAATCAATCAATCAATCAGCGTTGTTGTAGACCACTGGTATCTGCCATAATGATGCTCAGGGTGCTTTGCAAATTTTGTGGTGTTTAGACTTTCTTGTGATTTTGCATACAGTATTTCAGGTTTCAGCAGTGATTATTATCAAAGTTTTAGTATCGTAAAGAAGTGTAAAGCGCAAAGGTCAAAGAACTGTGAGAACTTGAACATTATATTACAGGTAAAACATCTGTGCAAAAGTGAAATTAGAGTGCATTAGTAGTTCGGTGCAACCAGTCCCAGAACCTGGGAAGTGGGTACCTGTGAAACACTTGTATACTACCCACAAAAGAACTCTGCAATTCTTAAGCCAAGTGCTGAATGTTGCTGATGGAAAACACAAAGTGAAACATCTGAAAAAGGATAATTTGGGGAAATATGATTTGGCCCAGTATCGATGATATCGATATCATTGACCGATCTTTTGTGCTTGAGATTCTGCCAAAACCACAAGAGGGTAAGTGATCTAGGATCGACTGCTGGACTTACTCAGTTCCTTCAAGGAGCTTCTACACATGGAGATCTGACGGTCGTAAAACCTTTGAAGCAATGTGTGTAGCCGCCGTCGTAAAACTCCCTAAATCACTCATCGAAGGTCGTAAAAAAACTCCAATAAATCTTTTCACACTATGCGCTTTGACACCGCTCTCGTGGAGCTGGCCCGATTACGTAATAGGTGTACCAACTTGTGTGTAACGCATCGTATATACACAATTATATATACTACATTTCTTGGTAGTTTGGGGTGCTTAAGTGAACAATATTCAGGCTTACGGAAAAGAAAAGAAGCTTTTTGTCTTCTGACTTACCATATCACATGTACCCAGGCAAATATCTTTTACCACTTTTTAACAAGATATAAAAAAATCAGTGCATTTTGGGGAAAATTTGCCTCCTGTCGCCACACTTTTTTTTTGATGAGAGGCCTAACCCCACCCCCTCCCTTTCTTTTACACACTTTCCAAATGAGAATTACGTCTCTAGCTGGGTACTTGCCAAACAGTATGTAGGACTAACATTACTCGCTGTGGGTACTCACTCTGACATTGACAAATTTTGAGCCAGATTTGTTTACGGGGTTGTGGGGAATGAAGCAAGTGAAAAGGGATTTTGTCAAACACAAGTAAGGACCAGGTACTCACCCTGTGACATTTACCTACTACAATGAGTCACCCTATGTGACATTTACCCACTCGAGGAGTACCCACTCTTGATATATATCAAATCCGAATCAGACTAGTTTACGGGGTGGGAATGAAGTGCAATGGGCTTTAATCAAACACAAGAGGCCAGGTACCCACTCTGTGTGACATTTACCCACTACATACTGTATGTAATATTTACCACTCGGCCAGTACCAACTCTGACATTGACCAATTCCGACTTGTTCATTGAGGTGAGGAATGAAGCATTTGATGAACTCTAGAGAGGACCAGGCCAATAGGCGGAATACCTTTCCTTTTGTCCCCTCAAATTCAATCTATAGGGGCCCCAGGCCCTGAAAGCTCTATTTGTTTGGCGGTCTTGGGAAAGTGACTGTATGGAATTCAGGATTTTGTGAAATTATGCCTTAAAGGCCTTACCTTATAGCCCTTAAGGACAACAGTATATACCAGCTACGTATAAATCTACAAGTCATCATTAATCCCCAACCCCTACCAACACCAAAAAGGACAATAGAAAGCAAATCCAGTAGTCAAAACAAGATTTATTGAAATAGATCAACTTCTGCAAAAAATATGAAGAATACTCAACTATCAAGATTGATCTCCATAAATGCAAAATAAACGATTATGAATTTTGCAGCACTTCTTACCTGGAAAAATAGTAACTAAATATTCCAAAGTTATCCAATTATGATATGCATTTCACCCACAAACCAATCATGTTAAGTGTTACAAAGAAAGACTAAAGATAAGCAAAGTAAAATGTGTTAATACATTTTCAAAAACAATTTCAAATACATCATACAATTGACACACAACGAAAGTCTCTTATAAATGAAACTGACGTATTCTCATAATTAATATCTTTCCAATTCTGTACAGTTACAGAAGAAAATAGATTAAAGAAAAATTACTGTTGAGCCTGTAGCTGAATTCTAAGTTGTTGAAGACCTTAAATACCTACTTCTTTCCTGGGATATAGTGCATGCAACTTGTATTTTACCTGACAAATAATTCAAACAGTAAGTTGATGCCCACGTATAATAAAACTCTTTCTGTCTCTCTTTGAAGCTTCTCAACCTCAGCTTCATAATATCATACTTGAAACAATGAAAATGTGGACTCATTTATTTATAGCATATAGCATTTATACAGTACTAGTTGTTCTGCAAATGTTAATGAAACCTTTAGTGTTTACATTTCCAAAGGCACCTACTAGCATCACCAACCAAATTAAATCAAGTTCTGTTGTGTGCCTTTGTTGTGTGTAATCGGATTTCCCTTTTGATTTGCTTTAAGTTTATCTGTAAATATTCATCTTTTCTACAGTACCATACAGATAACATTTGCTGTAAAATCTGAACAGCTTAAGACTAATTAATAGTCACATTAAACATTTTATGTGAAATCGGTTGAAGTAAGTTTCTATAAAACTTCCTATCAAATTAGAACGAACAAGTATAAAGATTCGAGACACAATTTACCTTTCTAAAATGGTGAAAGCCAATAAACTTATAAATAAATTTTATATTACACTCTTGCATTTATCATTTAACTTTTTTTTTTTATTATAAGAATCAACAAGACACACATAAGTTAACTATTAATGTGCAGTAAACATTTAGCACAAGACACTGCATAATACTGAATAAAACTGCCTTACAATTGAAAAAAACATTACCAAAAGCAAGAAAAGCATAAGCAAAAGCCATACCATCAATATGTAATTTTTTTTTTTGTGGTCGCCCATAGTCAAGTTTTTGTGAATGCAATAATTCAACACTTTCAGTGGTGATTTACATACATAACGGGTTGATGTTGTCTTATTTTGCCAACCCCAAGATATTTGCGCATAGACTACTAATCCAATCAATAGTGGCTGAGGAAGTAGTGTTATAAGTATGAAGCACAATAAACATCAGGATCGTCTACTAACTGTGGTGTAGCGGTTATCATACTTGTCTACAGACCACGAGGCCGTGGGTTCAAGCCTGGGTTGGGTAGACACGCCAGTGTACCACAACTGGTTATCTATCAAAGGCCGTGGACATTGACTTGGTTGTCAATGTTATGTCTGTCCGCACGCCCTACCTATGTTCTTGTCCCGTCGTATAAAGCGTTTGGTGATGGCATTGTTACTATCATAACCGAACACGCAGGCGACGACCCGTCATTGTAATTGTGTGTTCACTCGTCGTCATCGTCAGGATGTCAAGCAACTTTCTCAAAACCAGAATTCCTCTGTAACTGTAGATAGCCTACTAGTATGATAACAAAATCAGTCAGATTTGTATAAACATCAGATCTATAATGATATTAGGAAAATAATTTACAGAAGGGCTAATGCAGTTCATCTGATATTAGGCCTATCTGATATTTGACCACCTTTTCCTGTTTGGCAGAGGCTCGTCACTTATTTCTGCTTCACTTGGTTGACAGGCAGTTACATTGCTTTTTAATGCTCCAATTTCTACCTGCAACAACATTGGTTTAGCATGTGATGTCCAAACTGCTCCATTGTTGGGTTGTCATGGGAACCTCTGGCTCCAAGCTGTTTAACAAAGAACTCTTCAATGGGTTCCTGGTTGAACTTGTCGCTTAGTACAAATGTCTTACCTTCTACTTGCAGCAATTCCTTTCTAATTTCAACAAATGAGTTCACTATGAAAGAAAAAGAGAACAACAACTGTTGTAACTTGTAATTTTTTAATGCTGATTTCTTTAAAAAAAAACACAGTATATGAAACCTGTGACATTGATGTGAAAAAAACAATGAGTTTTTTCTTTTATCTATTTTACATATTATTATTATTTATTTTGTGGGGAAGGGGGAGGGGAGGAGGAAGGGGGAGGGGAGGAGGAAGGGGGAGGTGAGGAGGAAGGGGAGGGGAGGAGGAAGGGGGAGGGGAGGAGGAAGGGGGAGGAGGAAGGAAGAATTGCATTTTCTCAAATTTAAATGATTTTTGAATTTTCTTAATTTTTATACAACTCTACATTGTTAATGATGGAAAAGGTCCAAGTTAGTAAATTACTTGTGATCCAAAGAAGGTCGAAGGAGCAATCAGATGTTGAATAGAACACAACATGGTAGAGTGTGTGGTTTAGTCTATATCACACACAGAGCCTTTTCTATGGCACACTCTAAAACTGAGGTATTATGCTTATCAAAGGTGTCCAAACAGCAGAAGGCATCCAAACAGCAAAAGGCATCCAAACAGCAGAAGGCATCCAAACAGCAAAAGGCATCCGAACAGCAGAAGGCATCCAGACAGCAGAAGGCATCCAAACAGCAGAAGGCATCCAAACAGCAAAAGGCATCCAAACAGCAGAAGGCATCCAAACAGCAGAAGGCATCCAAACAGCAGAAGGCATCCAAACAGCAGAAGGCACCCAACCAGCAGAAGGCATCCAAACAGCAGAAGGCATCCAAACAGCAGAAGGCATCCAAACAGCAGAAGGCATCCAAACAACAGAAGGCATCCAAACAGCAGAAGGCATCCTTAGGCATTTATTTTTTAAACAAAATAATATTTAACACACCTGTTCGTGAAATCCTTGAGGTGACACGGCTTATGTACTTCTGATTCTCCCTCTTACTGATACCAACTGCTCCTGATCTCTGCTTGCCATTCTGACAAAATACCTAAGGAAGTCCTTTACCAACCACTGAAATTAAAACAAAGGAGTCATTTATCAAAATATGTCATTCTAAATGTTACAGAAAGTGTTTATTACAAGTACCAGTAGAAGTAAGTATTGGCTACACATATTCAAATCCATTATCAGTCTAAAGCAAACCCTGTAAGCATATAAGCATAGCACAAAAAATGCTTTCTAGCACTAAATTTTTCACCTGCATCCCTTCTGAGACACAGCACCTTGTTAGTTTTAAGAAAATGCATTTAAATTAAAGACTTCCAGGAATTGAAAATCCCTTTTTAAGGAAAATATCATTTGTCCAAATAATGATATGCCATCAATCCTACAAAAAGTGTTCATACACTCAAGGAGTGATCTTTAAATCCCCCTGCCCATGCTGCAACCAACAAATGTCCTAAAAGCTGATGATTGGATATCATTTTAGTAAACATACACATAAAAGTGAATATAAAGCTACAAAAAAAACACATAAAAAATGCTTACCTCAAGCCTTCCAGGTTATACTTTTTAAATTTCGTTCCGCAGAGATGAAGAGACCTTAAAATGAGATGATACATTTCCATCTAAAATAAAAAAATAATGAGGCAAAATACTAAATAAATCATCATCTTTACAGTATGTACAAATTCTGCGCACAGAGTGGTATGAGTAATTAGTAATGGCCAGAAACTTAGCCTATTTATTATGTGATTTACTAACATAATAACTACTGCAATATCTTTTGTACAAATGATTACACAGATCAAATGATCACAAACTATTATAGAGTATCTCTAAGCAAATGCTGTACATACATGTACATGAAAATTGATAACTTGTAAATAACTTCTGCAGTTAAAATGCATTCCTAACTTACAGTAATAACAGTTGATATTGACAATTTAAACACAATAAGATGGCCAGGGATTCAAATGCACAAGTTCACACAAGAGAGTCTCCTTTGAATGATGAATCTGAAATGCGACAGCATTTTCATAAAGTGCTTTTGTTCATTCAACTTTTTTCCAATTCACCACTATTTTTCCACTTTTTGTATAATGATTAAGACCCACTTGATCAAATTAAAACAAATCATCCTGGTGGGAAAATTTGGGAGGAACTTTAGAAGCGGATTCTCAAAAAATTATCAGACTCATGAACTTCAGAGGTGAATGATGTAATCTTATCAATTGTTAAAGAATAGTTTGTGTAATCTTATGGCTCCCATGCAGTATCCCCGCTACAGTAGCATTTAAGTCGCATGGTCCAGCATCGTACTAATCCTAATAAAAGAACGATGCATATTCATGAAGAAAGAACTTATTATGTATGTTCAAACTATGGCATATTCGTGCCGGCTGGGCAGCAAAGTTGCAAGACCGCCAGCTGTACTAAGCTAGCTTAACTATAAAATGATGCATTTTTTTTTATGTATCAATCATAATAAAGCAAATTGAGTATGACACAAAAATTACAGCCTGAAACTATCTAACTATGCCTTTCAATCATTTTAAACCTACAGTTATTATTTTTATGCCATGAAGTGCAGTAACACATCATGGAAAGATGATATAAAAATTCTTTTAACAATTTAAAAATGAGAGCCAAAATATTGCACGCAAAAAAGAAGAGGAAAAAAAAGGTAGGCTGAGTCCTACACCTATTACCCATTGTGTATTGAATCATTGTTTTGTAGGCTAAATAAAATAAATCAAGGGAATTTTGTTTTGCCTTAGCCTGTACAAACTTCTGAGCCACATTACTACAGTGCATCACAAGTGTAGTAATTTTTGAAAGAATCTAGCATTCGATCGCTAAATGCAGCTTCAATTATTTTAGACCTAGGGGCCTAGGCCTAGAATGGGTCCATTTTCTTAGTTAAGCCTAAGGCCTATTTTGGCACACTATCTTGACGAAGTTAGCACTGCAGTATTAACACCAGTGGGGCCTAGCATCAGTACCACTTTCTTGACCTTCGATTTTTAATCTTATTCCTACTATTTTAAAACCCAATTATTGAACAATTTCTAAACCTTTTTCAATATAACCCTGGATAAAAAGTAGTTGCCATGGAAACAACCTGAAAATCTGACCAAAAAGTGCGATTTTCTCGTTTGGAGAACGTTGCACACATACTAGCGCTGTCAGAAGTGCATAAAGAAAGGTAAACAAGCCAACTTGACCCAGCGTCATTCGCAGGAACCTGCAGGAAATAACCCAAAAAACACAATTTAGGCAAGCTATTTTCCCAAATTTGCTTAAATTAGTAACCATAAATGTCACCAATAATATCAAGATAACTTACCGTTAAAAATCCGATCGATTTCGGGGTTTTTCAGTACTTTGTAACGACTTGCTCTACAACTGCACATGACTTTCATTGAGAAACTACGGCAAATGACACACTGCGCAGCTGTATAACCTATAGCCAGGTCACTTGCAAAATTACCAGAGTATAGTAATGACGTCATTTGCTCGCTTGCTCTAGCGCTCTCAGCGGCTACACACATTGCTTCAAAGGGACTTTTATGGGGCCCATGGGATGTGGTTGTTGAGTGAATCTGCAGAGGATTAAGTTAGAGTCGTGGCGGGGGGTTTTGTCAGTTTTTCTTTGCCGGAGGCTACGTTTTACGACCGTCAGATCTCCATGTGTAGAAGCTCCTTGGTTCCTTCAACTTTCAAGGTGTTGTTTTATTGTTTGTTGCAATGTTTGAGCCATACTTTTACTGGGTTCTTAAAGTTGTTACTTTTACTATGAAATCAATACATTGGTATGTTCTTTTCCATTGTTTAAGTGTAATGTATTAGTGCGAGGAAGTCTGAAGACTCTTTTAAAAGAAGCCATAAAGTCTGACATAATCCTTATTTCATATGATAGAATTAAAAATAACTAATTTACTGACCAAGTTTCATAACTCCCGAAGCAATCTAACACATTTTTTGTAATTATTAAAAACTTTTAATACTATTACTTATAATAGTACCATGAGAGCTGCCATTTTAATTTAAAAACATGCAGATTATGATGTCATAAGCCCAGCAGGATGTTGGATTGCTTTGCATTTCTTTATAATCTACCTCAAGTTTTCTAGCGCTGAAAAATTGTTTTTCTTTTGTAAGGGTCAAGAAGTTTTTTTTTTTTATATACACATGAAAATGTCAAAACATGCTATTAAAAATTCTTCAAGAACAATCCCACCTCCAACTTCATCACCTTCCATCGCAATGGCAACTCATTCCACCTGATCTAATCCTTACCCACACTCCCCCCATTTTCTATCTTGCCTTCCTATTCTTTCTTTTCTTTATTTGCACCTTTATGTTTTATTTTTTCTCTCCTTCCTATCCCCTCTCCCTCTCCCAACCATCTCTGTCCTAACTCTTGCACCATAAATTTGTAACACCCTCTTGGCACATTTAAGTCTGCCTGTCACAGTGCTGTTAAACATCAACAAACCAAACCTGAAACTTCATAAAACATAGGGGAGAGGAAAAAGTCTCTAAAATGCTCTAAAATGTAATTCTATTTCCGGAGAATTGCCCAACTAAGTGCTTACCCCCGGCTTATGTTGCTACAGTAATTCATGTTGGAAGAACTATTAAAGAACGATGCATGTTCATGTGTGATAATGAAGTAAATCGAGCTTAACTTCGCTGCTGGCAGCCAGGTATATATTTTGAAGTGACATCCTTCTTTGTTTCAGGAATTTCATAGTCTTTCAGTACAGACCTCTGAATGCAAAGCCTTCAGTGATTGTACTTTTATCAGTTTGTTGTTTAACAATTTGGGGATTCAGAAGGAGGAGCTTCTATTCACAAAGAGTGGTATGTATAAAATCAACTTAAACTTATCAGTTAGAAATATTGGAATTGAAATTTTAAGGTAGATTTTAGGAGCAACTGCAGAATACCCCGTGTTGTTGAGCAATCCATTTTGCGTCATATTGGGCATGGTAAATTTGTTGGGTATTGCGTACTGTACATGCTTATGTTTTTAACAGGTGTCATTAATATGCATGGTGAGCATGGCTTAATGTGAAAGTTCTAAATGATGTAAACACCACGCACACTGTACTGTATCTCATGAAAGATATATCAGGTTTATATGGGTATACAGATGGGTCATGGTCTGTACATATGTTTTAATGTTGTGGTAATGATGTCATTAATATTAATGAGTAGGCGGGGCTTACTGACAAATTCTTAAAATAGGATAAATCAGCAACCTTTTTTGCATCATACTTGCTATGATAATGTTGTTACTTATTGTGTCAACATTTTTATTCATCTGCATGGTGGTTGTGGCTTATGATTAAATATCATGGAACAAATATTTCATGATATGTAATTAACATGACAATTACAGTAATACAAATTTTGCAAATCAATCAGCTAATGAAGAAGGGAAAAAAAGCATTCGAACCACAACACTTTTTGGTTCTGGTTATTCCACCTAAAGTGGTTGATCTGATCAGCAACGCTGCATATCACCTAAATTAATTTTTGACTTCCAATACAAAAATATAACCGGAGGGCCTGCATCACTTTTTCAAAGTCAGTCATTTTGCAAAAATTATCCAAAACTTAGCTGATGACTCTTTTTTATACTTTTTGAAATTGGCGGGCTCATGAAGTTTCTTGGGGACCAGGGAAAGTACCTTGTTGAGATGACAAATTGGATATAGCTATATCCTAACACACAACAGTATTGCCCATCCTCATTCGCACCTCCCCTTCCCACCAGTTGGTACAAATCTGCCACCACCTCTGTACCTACGGCAACAGAACAGTTGTCAATTTGCTTTTTATCCAGGCAAGTTTCTCCCACTCAAAGAGTAAATGTTCAATCTTTCCTTTGCAGACGAGTATATCGTGAAACTGGAGGTAGAGTGGAAAGATGATGAGGTTGCGGAAAGTCCACAAGTCCAAGACAAGGATGATGAGGGCTGGGACATCATTACAAAAGAAGTGGCAGTTACACAAGAAGTGACTGTTGATCAAACAATTAAAAAAGAAGAAGAGGTTGCTGTTGAACAAACGGTAACTGTTAAAGAAGAGGTTACTGTTGAACAAGAAGTTCCAGTAAAACAAGAGGTTGATGACACCTGTTCAGGTAAGCAAACCAGAAAGCCAAATATTTTGAGGTTCCGACACGCAATATGGATTTTAAGTTTGAACTATTGTATAATCAAAGTTATTGCACAATGGATTCGAAATAACAATGACAACCAACTGAATCCTCTCCCCTCACCAAAGCGGCTTCTGGAAATGTCGCAATACCCTAGACCAGTTACAGTAATTACGCTCGATACCACTGTCCGGGAATCCTTTGCAAAAAAGGAACACCTCATTGCCATTTTTTTTGACCTCGAGAAAGCTTTCGACACTAATTTGAAATACTTTATTATCCACAAACTTCACACCATCGGCCTCGGAGGTCATCTCCCCATCTTTATTTGAAACTTCCTCTCACCCAGGCAGTTCCAAGTTTGTATTGGCCACACCCTTTCCAACCCCGACCCCCAAGAAGAAGGCGTCCCCCAAGGCAGCATCCTCTCTCCCACTCTCGTCAACCTGAGCATTAATGACATCGCGGACAACCTTGGCCCCAACATCATGCGTACCCTCTATGTGGACAACTTCACCATCTTTTACTCTTCCCCTAGCTTTCCTCATGTTAAAAATAGACTATAATCCAGCCTCAACCAGCTGCAAGTCTGGTGCAACAATAACGGTTTTAAATTCTCCAATGACAAGACAGTCTGCATGCACTTCCGTCATTTTAACAGCCTCCACCCCAACCCGAACCTCGTGCTCAATGGCAATCGCATCCCTAGAGTTGAACACACAAAGTTCCTAGGTTTAACTCTAGACCCCAAGCTCTCCTACAAGCAACACATCACCAACCTGAAACTAAAATGCAACAGCTCCCTTAATCTTCTCCGCCTCCTCTCCAACACCACTTGGGGTGCGAACCGCCATGCTCTCCTCAAAATCTTCAGGCTCACCATTCGTGCGAAGCTTGACTACGGCAATATTGTCTACTGTGTCGCTTACAACTCATACCTCAACCACATCAACACCATCCAAAGTGAAGTCCTCAGGTTTTGTCTGGGTGCCTACAGGACCTCCCCAATCACCAGCCTTCATGTTGAAGTCAACAAACCCCCCTTTCTACTTGGATGTAGAAAGCTTAGCCTCTCCTATGCTTTTAGAGTCCTCACCAATACCCAGAAATACCCTGTTTACAACCTCATTAGGTACCCCAATTTCTCCACCCTCTTTGATAGGACTAAAAGCCTAAGCCCTCTCTTTAGCTTACGCATTAAATCAGACCTCTTCCATCTTGGCATCAACCCCACCACTCTCGGCACCTTCTACTGACCCAATTTTCCTCCTTGGGCCAGCCACCCCCCTCCCTTCTATCCACCTGGGCCTCTCCACTCATCACAAAACCCAAACCCACCCTAACCAGCCTCTTCATCAATCTCCACAACCAAATCAAAGACCAACTCTCAAATTACACCTCCATCTATACTGATGGCTCCAAAGAAGGCAACAAGACAGCTGCTGCTGCTGTCATCCAAGACATCACCCTCAGTAGCAGACTTCCCGACTACTCGTCCATCTTTTCAGCCAAGGCAAAGGCCATTCTCCTCGCCCTCAACTTTGCCATTTTCTCCAACTCAAAGGCTGTTCTTACTTCTTTACCCAAACTTAAATGGGATAACTTCACATCCCACCTCCTCCTCCGGAAACTCCTTTCGCCCACCCTCTGCAGGAAAAGTGTTTTTTCTTCTGGATACCCAGCCATGTTGGCATCCCTGGCAATGACAGGGCTGATGCAGCCGCTAAGCTTGCCCTCAACCTCCCCCTACTCCTTTTCCCAAAACCCTCTCTGACATCAAACCGCTTATCGCTTCCCTTGTTCGTGACTGCTGGCAAACCTCATGGAACTCCCAAATTGATAACAAATTCCACGTCAGCCAACCCACCATTCCGATCAAACCCACCATCAACAACCCTCTCAGTATCAACAATGTTCATATTACCCGTCTTAGAGTAGGTCACACCCACCTCACTCACTCCCACCTCCTTATTGGCTCCCCAAACCCCTCTGCAACAATTGCCATTGCACCCTCACAGTCCATCACGTTCTTCTGTTTTGCCCCTGTACAACCTTCCCAGAGCTTTCCTTGCTCCCCACAACTCAATTGCAGAGTTCTTCCAGAAAAATCCTCCGCATAAAATTATCTCTTTCCTTCATCATGCTTCCTCTACAACCATATTTAATTCTTCTCTTCCACCCCATCTCTCTACTTTGTTTTTGTTTCACCCATGCACCTCCTCTCTCGATCTCAGCTTTCTGACTTTTTGTTCTTCAATTTCTCTCATTTTCCCCTGTTTCCTTTCCTTCCTACCTCTAGAATGATCTGACCTCTCAGGCAATAATTTGACCCTCTTTGTTGTGGTGCTGTTAAGCCCCTCATCAAACAAACAAACAACCAAATAACTCACAGTATTCTCAAGAATGGAATTTCACAATTAATTAAATTCAACCATTTTTATCCTATTAACATGTATTCACTTGCTAACAACATAATTATTTTAAATATGAAACAGACATGTGGTGGTTGTTAAATACATTTCAAGATTTGAGTTTATGCCTTGTCTACTCGTGAATATGCATAACCTTGCCGCCAAAAACATTAGGGCTTATCTTCAGTCCATGGGCAATCTGTGTACAACATAAACTGAATCCCATGTATCGTTCTTGAGCTACTGCATTTACAAGCTCTCTTCAACAAAATCATGTTAAGCCCCATCCACTATGCATATAAGCCCCACCCACTATGCATATTAATGAAATTTGACACTTTTGTGCCATGAACATGTATACACTAGCTAACAACATAATTGTACCAAATTCGAAACAAATCAGTCATGCGGTTGTAAAAATATGAGCATTTTAACGTTAAGCCCTGCCTACTCATTAAGATGCATGACATGACCACCAAAAACAATAGGGCATATCTGTGGACCATGGGCTATCTGTGTACCACATATGAACTGAATCACATGTATGTTCTTGAGATACTGTGCTTACGAGCTCTTTCAACAATATCATGTTAAGCCGAGCCCACCATGCATATCAGTGAAGTTCTACACATTTATGCCATGAACATGTACACACTAGCTAACATAATAACTATACCAAATATGAAACGCAACAGATATGCGGTTGTTAAAATATGAGCATTTCAGGATTTGTTATGTTAAGCCTGACCCACTCATTAATATGCATGACATCATTACCAAAACCAATCATTACCAAAACCAATAGGGCACATCTACGGACCACAGGCTATCTTTGTACATTCTTGTGATTCTGTTTACAAGCTCTTTTCAGCAAAATCATGTTAAGTCCTGCCAACTATACATGTATATTAATGAAATTCAAGGCACAATACCAGGAACATGTACACACTACTGTGGCTAACATCATAAGTGATGTACCAAATATGAAACAAAACAGATATCGACGATTGTTAAAATATGAGCATTTCAAGAAAATGTTTACATTAATCCTGCCTACTCATTAATATGCATGACATCACCACCAAAAACAATAAGGGCACATCTACGGGCCATGGGCTATCTGTGTATCACATATGACATAAATCTACCAATTCTTGAGATATTGTGTTCACGAGCTCGGTGTCACACACATACCCACACACATACATACATATGCCATCATGACCGCATAGGTTCTAGATGCTATCGCATCAGAACCATAAAGTTATCTGATGATGGGTCACACATGTTTTGGAGTTCGCCTTCTTTAATTTTTTTAGATTTTAGGAGCTCATGAGCGTCAAAAGTGGCTTTCAAAAATCGAATGGAATATAAGATAAAGTGGGTGATTTATGTATAAATATATTTTTTTTTTTTTTTTGTAACAATGAATGTGAAGAGGAACCTATGAAGTCATGCTTGTGTGCGTACATGTATGTATGTCTTTGTATGAAGAGGCACGTTCACCCTTTAGTTGTTAGAATTGGAAATTTGCAAAAAGTGTCTGACTGCCTTCTGCACTTAATATTGTTTGCACAAGGGGAAAAAAATAAAAACATCCTTCCAGCCATACAGATCAACCTAGCTGAAACACTGTATGTGTGACATCACTTGCAAAGCTGCATGTAAGCACACCCTTTTGATAGGGGCATTTAAAAAAAAATTGTTGACTTGTCATATTTTGGTTCTGGTGCTATTTCAAATTATTGTATTCTAGTAAAAATTTAAAACATTTGTAAAAAGGAAAAAGTACATGCATATACTGTACATAATCAAACATGTAGCAGAGATTAAAAGAATATAAATAAATTAATTAATTAATAAGGGATTATTAAAAATAAAAATGCTCAAAACAGTCATTCTAACTCTCCTGTCTGTAAGTAAATTGCCACATGGTAAATGAATGAAATTTTGTATACGAGTATTCTGTATTTTGGCACTATGTTAGGGTTTCGAAGGTTACTGTTTGAACGTGCTAGATGACTTTGTAATGTATTGTGTAATGTTTTGTGTAAACAATGGTTTTGTTCTTTGTTAATTTTTGTCGCCATTGCAATCAATTTCAATTTCGCCCTGTCATTTAAAATAGCAATAAGTATGGAATAATGTAAGTTAAGAATCTTTGAATGCTATAAGCATCGGGAACCTATGTCATCTTGGACTGTATGTTTATGTACAGTATTTATGAGTGTGTGTGCAGGTGTGATGCTTTGCTTGTAAACAAACTATCTCAAGAATGATACATTGGATTTAGGTCATGTATGGTACACAGATAACTTATGGTTCATTCAGTAGATGTGCCCTATTGTTTTTGATGGTCAGACCCTAGCTTTGCAGTTTTAGAGGGGCGGCCTGCCCTGCCCCCTGGGGTCCGCCCAGTCCCTAATGAGAAAAAAATATATATATATATATATATATATATATATATATATATATATATATATATATATATATATATATATATATATATATATATATATATATATATATATATATATATATATATATATATATATATATATATATATATATATATATATATATATATATATATAGATATATATATATGTATATATATATATATATATTTTTTTAAACTTAATCATCCTAATTAACCTTATAAATGAATACCTTACATGGATTCAGAACACAGAATGATAGATAACATAGTAAGCAATTGTCCTGTTTGGCTCATAAATGGTCATATCAATCAGAATAGTTTCATTCTGAGGTATGATTATAGCTAAAATCCCAGAGCTTCCTTACCATGGGATTAAGCATTAAGGGGGCCCTGAACTCCATGCCGAAAGATGCAGCGCTTTGTGCGCACATTAATGTGCCCTCAACAAGTTAGCACCCTAACCTTTTTTTAATCAAGCATGGTGATGGCATGCATATTTGTGGGTAGGTGGGACTTACTGTGAAAATCTTGAAATGTTCATATTTTAACTCATTTCTTTATCATTTAATTAAGTTTTTTTTTTTTTGGATTATGTATTGTTTTTTGTGATTTTGGTCAAGCACTTTAAGGCCTAAGCATGAATTGTATGTTTGGGTGTGTGTTTGTTTGTAAAGGCCAGAGCTCAAATTGCAATATCTTAAGAACGATACACTGGATTCATGTCATATGTGGTACATAGATATGGGCCCTTGGTCTGTAGATGTGCCCTATTGTTTTTTGGTGATGATGTGGCGCATATTTATGAGCAGGCAGGGCTTAATGTAAAACTTTTTAAATATTCATATTTTAATAACTGCATGTGTGTTTTGTTTCATATGTGGTATATTTATGATGTTAGCTGGTGTGTACATGTTCATAATGTAGAAATGTTTAATTTCATTATTAGGCATAGCAGGCGGGGCTTAATATGATTTTGTAAAAAAGAGCTTGTAAAGACTATCTCAAAAGCGGTAAACTGGATTTATGTCATATTTGGTACACAGATAGCCCATGGACTGTGCCATTGTTTTTGGTGGTGATATCTTGCATATTAATGAGTAGGTGGGTTTAATATAAAATTCTTCAAACGCTCTTATTTGACTATCACATGTCTGTTTTGTTTTATATTTGTTATAATAATAATTGAAGCTTGTGTTTACGCGTTTATAGTTTTAAAAGGGTGACATCATTAATATGCATAGTAAGAATGCGTAGTGGGTGATCTTGTAAACAAAAAGCTTGTAAACACGATATCTCAATTTTACCTGGATTCACTATTCACTGGATTCATATGTGGAACACTGAAAGCTCCTGATCTGCAGATGTGCCCTTATGTTTTGTGGGGATTTTTGTATATTGATAAGTGGGTGGGGCCTAAAGTGAAAATTTTGAAAAAGTGATAAATGTATTGTACATGTTTATGTTATCAACAGATGTTATTAAAATGCATGATGGGTGTGGCTTAATGTGAAAATGCTAAAGATATAAACACCATACTGTATCTCATTAACAATATATCAGATATATATAGTACACAGCTGGGTCATGGTCTATGCGTTCTATTGTTGTGGTAATGATGTCCTAAATATTAATAAGTAGGAGGGCTTATTGACAAATTCTTGAAATAGGATAAATGAGCAATGGTTTTGCATCATACAGTACTTGCTTTGATTATGTTGATAATTATTATGCAAATGCTAATATTATCAACAATTTGTATTGATCTGCATGGAGGGTGTGGCTTATTAATAAATATCATGGAACAAATATTTCATGATATGCAATGACATGACAGTTAATACAAATTTTTGCAAATCAATCAGCTAAGGAAAAAAAGCATCGGAACCGCAAAACCATTCAGTTCTGGTTATTCAGTATTGTTCATTTCACAAGTGGTTCCATTTTTTAATTTGTTCAATCTCCTTACCAACATGGAAATTTACGTACAAGTACAACATTTTCATTTTTGTTTGTTTCTTGAGCCTGTTGGGTAAAAATTGATGTAATCATTAAGTAATTCTTACTTGAATCCATATTGTGCATCAGAACCCTAAAACCCGTGGTTGACTGTTACAGAATGAAACTTGGAACGTTCAAGATACATTTAAAAAATGCAGTTCATATTTGACGGTGTTACTTTTATGAGGTAACTTGCAGAATTAAAAGTGACAGTTTCAAGCTGGTGCAATCTTTTCTTTGCAGACGATTATATCGTGAAACTGGAGGTAGAGTGGAAAGATGATAAGGATGAGGAAAGTCCACTTGTCCAGGACAAGGGTGATGAGTGCCAGGACACCATTACAAAAGAGGTGGCAGTTACACAAGAAAAGGTTGCTGTTAAACTAGAGGTTGAAGCCAAACAAGAAGTTGATGCAACCCCTTCAGGTTAGCATAATATTGTTTGGTATCATGTATAGATAACATTAGATATCCATGTGGTCAAGTTAGTTTGCAGCCAGCATAGGCCATGCACCCCTAGTGAAAGTACCCCCATGCATATAATCAAATGATTGGTTTGGTTTGTTGATGTTTAATG
The DNA here is from genome assembly GCA_020152595.1 of Chiridota heheva. Classification (NCBI taxonomy): domain Eukaryota; kingdom Metazoa; phylum Echinodermata; class Holothuroidea; order Apodida; family Chiridotidae; genus Chiridota; species Chiridota heheva. The sequence goes on from JAIGNY010003567.1 coordinate 598,863, forward strand.
GCAACGCGACAGCCTGCTTCTTTAGCCAAACCCGGGCTTCATCATCAGACACCTTAGCAGCTTTTGCAAGTTTCTTTATAGCTGGACTTCCCCTCCAATACCCCTGAGGGCTATTGTATATATCTGCTTGTTTCATCTCATATTAGACATATGACATATGTATTTAATACGGCGATGAATTACACAAAGAAACTAGCACAAACATGAGGACCCGCACAGGTCTGGGCATGAAAGGTGTATGCACAACTCATCATCTACTCTTGATACCCCAACAGCCACACGTGATTGTCACATTCCCGAAGCTGCAGCAGCATGATGTCATTGTCCCAGGCACGGTCAGACTGGCCTTCAACATCACTCTGAATAGCACAGATGAGAATCACACTATTGTCAACAACATAGGCTACAACATTGTGGGAAAACTAGAGGTAAAACTTGGAGGTGAAGTTGGCATGAGTTTGGACAACACAGATGTGTTCTACAACTACGCAGACCTATGGTTCTCCTCTAGCACGAGACTTAACAGCGACTACCAGGACATAAGCAGAGAAAATTGTCTAAAAATTTGTGTAGGTGCTGATGATAAAGCTGATAATATTAAAGGTGACAACGCGATTGCCAAAGCTTTTGGCAATAGATTTGCTATACCATTAGATTTTAGTCTCTTGAGTGGCCATGCCCCATTTCACCCATCAGGTCTGTACCATTGGTTTGAATACGTCATATATTTTGCACCTATAAATTTTGTAATTTGTGTATTCCCAATTATTCCTAAACTAATGTGTAATATAACTCCATCCTCTAAGCCAAATCTCCGACATTATTTAGTATTGCTTCCTTTAGTTATTATAAAAGACACATACTTCACCATGTGATTTATAGGAAACACAACTGTCTGTAAATATATCTCATTTAAAATGCCGAAATCCGTATAAAATTATCATAATTAACTACATCAATGAAAACACATATAACCATCATTTACACCTCCTAATAATCTATGTTTTTTTAACTATCTGAAACTCAGACAATCGCCGACAAAATTATTTGGCACTTTTTTTTCCCCCTACTACCCCTCCTCAATATTTGTAAAAAGTTCAAAATAAAGTTCTTATCATCTTCATTTTTAAAGCATAATCAACATTGAAGCAGGGAGAAAATAAGGTGCCAAGTATTTTGTCACTGATTGTATTATTATCATTAAATTTTAATACCGTTTTAAAGTCCAATCAAGCAATGAAAATGTAACATCACCATAATACTGCAATAACATGCTTCCTTGCGGACCAGCATGGAAGCTCTACTGAAACCTGTTAGAACTTAATACTCCTACAGATGTTCTTCCTCCCAATTGTATTCCCACATTCTTCAGTACAAAGGAGTTTTTGACGGTCACTTTGTAACTACAAGGCTGTATGCTCTGCAATCAGTAGTTGACTCACACGTTGTGTAATTGTGTTAGTAATTGTGTTAGTATCTATGAAATCAAACTTACTCAATAAGTACTCACGAGATCGACCCACATTTTCCAACAAATTCCAGGTGTATTTCTTCATTTTTTGCCGTGCACGGTATATCTGTAACTCTTGAAACATTTTTCCATGATATGTTGGAATAATTATATCAGTGAAAATTGATGAAACTTGGTCAAATTTGAAGAAAGATAAGCTACGCCCTCTGTATGGAACACACACACTGTAGCGCATAGCTATCGGAATAAATATACCCTAATGACATCAGAGGACTTAACTGGGACTTTTCAGTAACCAGTGTATTGAGTGCTTTTTTTCATTTTGACTATTTCGGGGCTTTGGAGTGGAATTATTAGGGGAATGTTACCTTTTTGCTCATTGATCCAAATATTTTTACTTCTAAAGCACTTATGGCTGTGTCATGACCACTTTAATATTAATCAATTTCTTATTTAAATAAATATGTTTGTGCCCAAATGATGGAAAGGAAACAGGTTAAAGGAGAACAAATTTAACTTGATTAACTTGCTAAGCTTATTGTAAACCAGACTTTTCCATAATTCTTCATTAAATTTCCATTTTAGATTTGCAGTATATTGCAGAAAAATCATCTGTTTGGAAAATTCGCTGTCAAAGTATTCAAGATGGGTGCTGGACGGGCAGTTCTACCTACCAATCAGCTCGGGATGAAAAGTTACAACAATCAGAAAATTATATGAAAGTATCACATGCTAGTAAAGATGAATCTGTTACCAGATCATCATATCCTCAAGAGGACATCAGGAATAATATTAGTGATTTACCTGCTTTTAGCAGACACGAAAGGACACATGAAAGGACACACACATGTAAAAAGCCATACAACTATCAGTATTGTGAAAAGAGTTTGAATGATTATTCTGATCAAAGGGAACACAAAAGGGCACACAGAGGTGAAAAGTCATACAAATGTCAGTATTGTGACAAACGTTTTAGTCATCTGTCTGTAGTGAAGCGTCATGAAATGACACACACAGGTGAAAAGCCATACATATGTCAGTATTGTGAAAAGAGTTTCCATGTTTCATCTCATTTAAGGAGACATGAAAGGACACACACAGGTAAAAAACAATACAAATGCCAGTATTGTGTAAAGAGGTTTATTGATAAGTCAGCTCAGACAATTCATGAAAGGACACACACAAGTGTAAAGCCACACAAATGTCAATTTTGTGAAAAGTGTTTCCATGTGTCATCTCATCTAAAGAAACATGAAAGGACACACACAGGTGAAAAGCCATACAAATGTCAGTTTTGTGAAAAAAGTTTCATTAATTCATCTGGTCGGATGAACCATGAAAGGACACACACAGGTGAAAAGCCTTACAATTGTGATGGCTGTGATAAAAGTTTTAGTCAGCGTGGTTCTTTAAAGAGACATCAAATGACACATACGGGTGAAAAGCCTTACAGATGTCAGTATTGTGAAAAGAGTTTTAAAGATCCATTTAGTCGGGGACGACATGAAAAGACACACACAGGTGAAAAGCCATACAAATGCCAGTATTGTGGAAAGAGGTTTAGTGATCGCTCAGGTCACACAGTTCATGAAAGGACACACACAAGTGAAAAGCCTCACAAATGTCAATATTGTGAAAAGAGTTTCCATATTTCATATTATTTAACGAGACATGAAAGGACACACACAGGTGAAAAGCCTCACAAATGTCAATATTGTGAAAAGAGTTTCCATATTTCATATTATTTAACGAGACATGAAAGGACACACACAGGTGAAAAGCTTTATAAATGTGATGTCTGTGATAAAAGTTTTAGTCAGGGTAGTTCTTTAAAGAGACATCAAAAGACACATACGGGTGAAAAGCCTTACAGATGTCAGTATTGTGAAAAGAGTTTTAAAGATCCATTTAGTCGGGGACGACATGAAAAGACACACACAGGTGAAAAGCCATACAAATGCCAGTATTGTGAAAAGAGATTTAGTGATCGCTCAGTTCACACAATTCATGAAAGGTCACACACAGGTGAAAAGCCTCACAAATGCCAGTATTGTGAAAAGAGTTTCCATGTTGCATATCATTTAAGAAGACATGAAAGGACACACACAGGTGAAAAGCCATTCAAATGTCAGTATTGTGTAAAGAGGTTGATTGATAAGTCAGCTCAGACAATTCATGAAAGGACACACACAGGTGTAAAGCCACACAAATGTCAATTTTGTGAAAAGGGTTTCCAGTGTTCATCTCATCTAAAGAAACATGAAACGACACACACACAGGTGAAAAGCCTTATAGCTTTGATGTCTGCAATAAAAGCTTTAGTCAGTGTGGTTCTTTAAAGAAACATCAAAGGACACATACGGGTGAAAAGCCACACAAATGTCAGTTTTGTGAGAAGAATTTCAGTGATCCATCTGGTCGGACAGTGCATGAAAAGACACACACAGGTGAATAGCCACACAAATGCCAGTTTTGTATGAAGGGTTTTGGTGTTTCAAATCTTAATAATGAATCATGAAAGGAAATAAGAAAAGTCTGTGATGTTTGTGATAAATATTTTGGTCAGTGTTCTGCTTTGAGGAGGTATGAAAAGCCAAGTACACACCCAGGTGAAAGCCAAGTACCCACCCAGGTGAAAAGCCAAGTACACACACCCTAGTGAAAGCCAAGTACACACACCCAGGTGAAAGCCAAGTACACACCCAGATGAAAATCCAAGGACACACACCGAGGTGAAAGCCAAGTACCCACCCAGATGAAAAGCCAAGTACACACCCCCAGGTGAAAGCCAAGTACACACCCAGATGAAAATCCAAGGACACACACCCAGGTGAAAGCCAAGTACACACCAAGATAAAAAGCCAAGTACACACCCAGGTGAAAGCCAAGTACACACCCAGATGAAAAGCCAAGTACACACCCAGGTTAAAGCCAAGGACACACACCCAGATGAAAAGCCAAGTACACACCCAAGTGAATAGCCAAGGATACACACTCACAGGTGATGAAAGTATCACTTCTATCATGTGAGGGCTGTTTTTTAGGATGAATTTTTTAATTTTCTACAATCTTAACAAAATTGATCTCCCGAGAGAAAGAAGTGGTCCCAAGAAGTAAAGAAGCTGTGTGATAGTGGGGTAAACCTGAATTTAATTAATATGCTTAGTGGGCGGGGCTTAATATGATTTTGCTGAAAAGAGCTCGTAAACACAGTATCTCAAGAATGATTTATGTCATGTCAAATATATCATGATGTGCAATGACACAATGGTTAATACAAAATCAATCAGCATTTAGAAAAAATAAGCATTAGAACCACAAAGCCTTTTGGTCCTGGTAAATATCACCCTAGACAGAAAAGGTGATTACCCACAACTTATTTTAAGGCTAGGGATAAGCTTCTACATATGATGCATGATTTTGATTTTGTTGATATCTAACGGGAAGCCCACCCTTGTAAACCTGGTTTTACCTGGTTTTCCAAAGTTACCCCTGTTGCCGTCTTAGACTGTTTTTGTTAAGTTGCCACTTGTACTCTAAGCATTGATAATTTTAGTGTTTTGCCTACATGTAGTTTGTGTTCAGACCACTCTGCCATCATGCTCTTTCACCTGAGCCCAGTTTATGACAAGACAGGGCCTGTCTTTTGGAAATTACATTCTTTTGTAGATGATGATGTTTATATTGACAAACTTTGTTATTGATTTGAATAGTAATACTAAATATACCAACTTAAATCTCCCCATGAATCGTATCTGCGAGCTGATCAAGTTTTATGTAAGACAATACTCCATCAGCCTGTCAGCTGGACTAAAGCTAGGAATGCAAGGTCTCATGAAAGGCATCTTACTTTTGTTGTATCGTATTTAGAACACTTATGCACTGAGGATCCTTCTGTTGAGAACAGATGGGAATTTAGATATTGCTAAGCAAGATCTACGGGATGTGTAAAGGGTATTAATATTCGTTCCAGGGCTCAGTGGTGCGAGAATGGGGAACAAAATACTAGGTATTTCCTTAACCTTGAAAAGATGAACAGTAAGCATCGTTCCATTCAAGAAATTGAAAACAATACAGGTCATAAGGTCGTTGGCGAACCTAATGTACTGTGTCTGCAAGTCTTTCTACCATAATTTATTGCTTCATGTAATGTTATAGTCACATTATCTTAAATCGCTACTTTATCACTGTCCTAACCTAAAAGGCTTTGTCTACGGAACAATCTTTATCTTGTGAAGGTTATTTATCTCTTGTATAATGTACCAAAGCTATTTTCTCTATGGCATTAAATAAGTCACCAGGCACTGATGGCCTGTCTGTTGAGTTTTACCCTAAATTCTGGAATTTTGTAGGTCCTACTGTACTTAATTGCCTTAACTCTTTTTTTTCCAGACATATGTCTTACGATGAGGGAAGGGGTATCATTTCACTTAATCCAAAGCCAGATCTCAAACTAGGCAACTAGAAATCGGTTTCACTATTAAATGTAGATTATAAGATAGCGGCGAAATGCATCGCCCAACATATGGTTAATGTTATTGATACTATTATTAATTATAAATCAAACAGATTTCATAAAAGGTCGTTATATAGGGGAGAATATTTGCTTGATTCTTAATACTATTGACTATGCGTATGATAATAATCTAGCTGGTTTTCTCTTTTCATTGATTTTGAAAAAGCCTTTGATAGTTTGGAATGATTGTTCATCGATAATATATTCTAAAATGGATTAAGATACTTTGTCATGAACAATGGGGTTTTTTTCTGTTTGTTTTTTTAATCACAAGGGGGATTCATTCTTGAGCCTGTATCTCTTCATTGTATGTGCAGAATTTTTAGCCATGCAGCCACATAATAACCCTTTATTTTACAATATTATCAACCACAACGAGTTGAAGATTAGTCAGTACACCGATGACACTGCCATATTTTTTAGTAATGATATTAATTCAGTTACAGCTGTACCTAACGACTTGGAAGATTTTTGCATCAGCATCGGGTCTGAATATTAGTTTCAGTAAGTGTACTCTTTTTTCCAATAAGATCTCTACGTAACTTACCCAGCTGATTTTAGTAACACCGGCCTTCTTATTGGCCCAATCAAGGCATTGGGTTTTAATATTACTAACGAACAGGTCGACTTATTTAGCTTAAACTACATGCCGTTGTTGTCTAGACGTAAGCAGCTCTTAAATATTTGGTCCATTTGTGACCTTATACCTATTGGTAAGATAACTATACTTAAGTCTTTTGGTATGTCTTAATTAGTTTTCCTTCTCTCAGAACTTCTTAATCCACTACAAAGTGTTGTGAAATAGGTGGAATGAGTTAGTCTAATTTTATATGGTCTGGAAAGCCAGACAAAGTAAGTTGTAATTTGATGATTCAGAATAAAGGCCGTTACACACCGAACGCAATGTGGCAAGTGATTTTGTAAACAAAATTGAATAAAATGAAGGAAAAGAAACATTTTGACCTCTTGTTTTCAGAGAAAGATTGTCATTGCATGGCAATTCAGGTGATAACTGAAAATTGATTGAAGTTCTACGCCCATTAAAGCAAAACTCGCGTCTCGACAGAAAATCGCATCCCACTGAAGCGAATTTCTCCACAGTTTGAACAAAAGCATTTCTAACAAATTTTCCAGTATCATCAGAAAGCCTCAATTGTAAACTTCATCTGTTCATCGTGTGTAAGCAAAAAGTCAAAACATCTTATAATATTTGTTTCTTGTATGATTATCTAAAAAATCGCTCACAGCGTCGCGTTCAGTGTGTAACGGCCTTAAGGGTGATGGCCACTTGATTAGTTAAAAATTGATTATTTTTTTCATTCTTTCAAAACTTCTTGGGTAGAAAGGTATTTGACTGTTGAGTGCAAGTTGTGGAAAATTTTCATTGACCTAGCTTTAAAGCATTTTGGGTTACATTTGGTGTTCAGATGCAATTTCATCTTTGCTGACATTCATTCTACTAATAACGTCTTTGCAAGGTTTGGAGTTGTCTCGTTTATGATGAGAGCTAGGGGTGTTCCTCTAGTCAAATTATATGGAATAATTCTAACATAAGGTCAGATAATATGATAGTCTACATTAAACATTTATAACATGCTTGAGTTAAGTGTGTTTCCTTTTCTGATGGTAACTTTTTGACTATTCCTAAGTATTTGTATTTCACTTTTAGGCATATGCCAAGGAACGCACACGTAAGTCACAATGACTTGTTTTCAGTGTGTACCTATTGAATTTGCCAGGATGGAAAGTGGATGAACACCGGGTTAACTCCCTGCTCTTTTCGGGAAGTGTTCAGAGAACCAAGCAGGAGGTGAAACTCCTACCATTGGTACCGACAGCTTTACTTCCCCTCCAAAGAATGATAAGCGCCTTCCAACCATTGGCCACTTTTCACAAAGGTCGGATTGGTGAGAAGGTAAGACCAACCTCTGCGCTTGATGGCAGCAAATATCGTTCTGCATATCATCTGTGGAAAAATTGCTGGTTAAATTGTTGTTGGACTCGAACCCTAGACCTCTAGTATCTCAGTCATATGCTCAACGGACTCAGCTACCTGCCTCCCTGCCCAGAAGTTCAATATTGTTGAATTGCTGTTCACTTACTACTATGGTATTGTCCATTTTATCTCCTGCAGTAATCTTTTACCTTCAAAGTATGTTGTTTTCCCCACTCCCTAAGAAATATTGTTAATCAAGTTTGTATCCGTATCCAGACCGACCAAGTGGATCTGCGTTAATATTACTAGAAAGCATTCCACTGAGAGTGGATGCCCATTTCAAATGAAACTGGAGCCGTACTTTCCATAGGTCTGCTTGCGGTGGCAGGATATTTGTTATCCCCTCGGCAACGAATTTGGTGAAGAGGGGATATAGCATCTTTACCATTCGTTCGTTTGTTCATATCTATTGTCCGTCTAGCCTCCTGCATTGTTCAGCTACTAGGGAACAAAAGATTGCTGCCCTAGGAAAGGAATTCCAACTATTTTTATGAAAAGAAATTTACATAAAGGAGAACAAATGCATTCCAGACTTTCATAGCAGCAAGTAATTGATTTTTTCTGGGATGAAAAAAGTTGAATAATAGATCTCGACTGAATTTATAATAAAGTGTCTTGCGAATGAATAGCAAAAAACAAGTCTTTGCTTGAATAG